>APFE031560156.1:28839-58658 GCA_000404065.3 Pinus taeda | reverse complement strand
GGAGTTAAGATGGATATAGGTTGGTTTTTATGATAATGAAGATATTAAATAGACTTGGGAAATTATATTGTAAAAAAATCTTAAGGTGAATGGTTAAAGCATAGACATTGGACAAGTATATTTGTATACTTATGTTTTAAACTAAAACAAATCCATGGCTAAAAGGAATGGATTGATTGCACTAGTCATCCTTCTATAACTTTCCAACATAGGCTAGAGTAAACAGATTGTAATTTGGGTAATTTTTCTAACCGCAAATAGGAACATACTTGTGTATTGGCAGGGTGGTTACGAGGTCCCTAGAAGTGATTAATTTGAATTTTTCTTGGTTTTATATATAGTATTAGGTTTTTTTCTCATGCTTTCTGTGAATGACACAGGTGAATTTTATCCTACACCGACTAGGTTATCGATATATAATTTTAGTAATTTTGATTTCAAAAGATATTTTAAAGAAATGCAATGATTTCATTTGTGTATTCAATAAACACAATATTCTAATGGAATTTTGCATTTGTGGTTTACCTATATAGATTCCATGGAGAAGTATTAGTGGTGTGACATCATTTATCCTCAAGCAGAGGCTTTAGTTTTACTCTTTTCTTGAAGCAAATACTTTCTTCCAACATTTTTGAGTTCCTTGAAAAATTTGAAAGTCCTAATAGTATTCAATTATGGGTTCAAGAGAGACATAGTATTCAATTATGGGTTAAAGAGATCCACACTGAATGATCTATCTGCCTTATCTTCTCTTAGTTTAAGACTATTCACTTGGAGAGGCTGCATGTGCCCCCACTTCAAGAGCCTAGTAAAGTCATGTAGAATTTAGAGAAGCTATCTTTAAGCTTTTAGTGAAGATTGGAAAAATGTCTGGGTTCAATAACACCCAGTCGAGCATTAAGCTTCCAATAATGCTAGATTTTAACCTGGAGCACTTTTGTGATTTGGAGGAGATGCCCCCTCATATTTGTGACACATCTTCAGTTGTGAATTGGATTATTACTAACTGTCATTTCCTTTGAATGTTACCTGATGACTTGGGGAACCTCAACTCTTTAATAATGTTAAGGAAGGAAAGAAAGTACATTACGCTAAGTTCTCTTATGCTTTTCAAGTTTTTCTTGGATATCTACAATGTTTCGGGTAGGAAAGTACATTCTATTAATGAAAATTTGTCTTGATAGAAAGGTCCAATTTCAAATTCTAATGCTTTCAAAAAACATTGTATAACTGTAATATTTCTAAAAGGAAAGCATATTTTTTCAATTTAAGTATCATGATCCCATATTCCAACTTATTTTTCAGTAACCCATTAGGCTTTGTAGCTTTGAATAAATCTATGTCTTTTGATAAGATACTCTTCCAAATTAAAATGCAGTTTCCTTTTGGAAATAACCACATACAGTTTCTTGATTTTGTTATTGAGAAAATAGAGGTTGTGAAACAAGCCTATGCCATACAAGGACTTGATTCATTGATTATGTATCAATTATGGCTCTAGATGTAACAATGTCTTGATTTTGTTGCTTGAAAATAGAGGTTATGCTTTACTATTACACAAAATTTCTTACAATCTTTCCATAAGTATTGATTTGTAATCTTAGTCACTGATGGATGACTGTAATGAAAAAGGTAATATTCCATGGTTTGAAGTTCCCTCTTACTAAATATTTAAATATATCACCACAATTTAACTGTTAGTTAAAGGAATTGTATTTGAGTTGTAAACAATTCATTGCTTGATTTATAGATTTTGATTTTTTCCATTTTTTATTTTTTTCTCAGATTTGGTATGAGATATCTTGCAAGATTTGGGTTCCCTAGTTTCCCCACCATAGTACGAGGTTTAGATGCTATCATTAAATATTCTTGGAACATTACAAATTTTCCAGTAAGTGTGCTTTGAAACATTGTTGTTGCTTTTCCATGGTGTTAATGCAAATAAGCACTACAACTAGTGCCATTATTTAGAGCAAGTGCCAAAATCTATGTGGTCTTGTAATGATGGAGTGATTGTTTTATAGCTACTAAGGTAATATGCATTTTTATCTCTTATGTTGTCCTAAGATATTCAGATTCAGAATAAGAATTCAAGTCTCATTTCCACTGTAGATTGTAGTCAGTTTCTTGAACATAATATATAGTAGATTATCTTTTACTAATCAACTGTGGATGTGATCCCTCGGAGGAAAGAAAATTCAAAGTGACTTTGATTTCACATTGATTTTTCAAAACATCCACACAGGAAAGGAGATTCAAAGTGACACTATGATGGCCATTATGTCAAGCCAGGTGGTCGCACTCCCTTGATCGTGAGCACGATTGTGATCACGATGGAAGACTTCATAGTCTAGATTGATTGTTTAGCAGTGATAGTTAGTGCTCTCATTCACAAAAGCTTCTATATCACTAATCCTTTTTATAGAGTTGTCACATTCAATTTCCAAAGGTTTTAATTACACTATAGAGTTGAATTTTGAGAGAGTTGTGATTCACAGTGTTAAGTATAGCAGATATGACACTTGAACAAAGACAAGCATAGTAGAGGTATCAGACTCTATTATAAGCTTACTTGCATATTATAAGGGACTTGGTTGGCTTTTTTATAATTTTTTAAACAAGTTCCGTGTCGTGGAAAAGTGAAAAAATACAGTGAACCTTGTCATATATGGTTTTATACTTTTTCAAAAAATTCTCTAAGAGTTCACAATGCTAAGATTCACTAGGACTTTACAAAGTTATATTATCTAGTGAAAGACTTGCCAAGATATTACAAGATTTTATAATTGAGTAAAATATTCACCATGCCTGGTGAGAGATTCGCCAAAAAATTATATATACATATTATATTATTGATAAAATCGCCTTCCATTTTTCCTATATACCATGGAGATTCGCCCATTTATTATATTTATAAATTTAAGGGGGTTCTTAAAATTTTCCCTGGCTATATGCCTTCACATGAGAATACATCTCCAGCCTACTCACTCACTGCCTTACATGTCAACTACAATGTTTTCATGAGGGCATGAAAAAGGGTAAGCAGGGGGGTGTGTGGAGTACTAAAGAAGGAATGTTTTTGGTAATTATTTTAGAATCTTTTCATTAGAACTTATAAACATTTTTGCATCATGAACTTGGAAAATGATAAGGAATTGTAATAAAACATGTGAGATTAATATGCAAGATGAAAACACTGACAATTGTCATTTCCTTATGTAGGAAGAAGGAAAAATGAGAAGTTGTCGTTCCAAAGGAAAAGAAAAGGACGGGTTAACCGCTATCCCTTTGACGGGAGACCGTATGGAAACAAGGCAAAGCAAATCAAAGCGAATCAGACCTAGAAAGGAAGTGGAGATATTGGCTCGGTGAAGGTAAAAAAAGAGATGACTGGGGACCAACAGTTCGGCGAATCCCTCAGGATCCTTGATCCTAAGGGATTGTTGTTTTATCTATTTCTCCACTTAGATATCTCCGCCTTCACCCTTATAAGAGGGGTAGCACTGTTAGTTCGAAGAGAGTTAGAATTGGTTATGTTTTATGTAATTTCCTTTAAGATCAAAACTTTGATCATCAAGTCTTGTTAAGAAATGATCTATTGTAATTCCGCTTTATGCATTAATACAAACTTGGTTATTATTTCATCTTCAAGCAGTGTACCCCTAGAGGCTAAGGTCCTGGCCCTAGAGGACACTTGCTCCTGTGCTATACATTTGGTTTATGTGTGCTTTGTTTATTGACATTATTTGGTAATCTGATGTGTTTTCTAAGTTTACATCACATGCACTGTTATGTTTAATTTATTAAGGTTTCTAAAGACAAAACTATTGTATTGACTCTGCATCATATCATTGTTCCTTTAGGTGTTGATATAATACTTCCAGTCTTTACATAATACTGTTGCTGTTTAATTACAGAGCCTTTGTGTTGTGCACTTGTTCATTAACATTACGGAATTCATCTTGGAAGTTATGTTCTTTGCAATTGTTGGATCTATGAGCAATGTTGTTCTATTGTGAAATGCAGTCGTACTCTTTCTAACAGAGATTGATAACTGGATCAGACTACTATTAAAGTGTGCCATGTGTATATATGATTTTCAAGTGCTATTCTATAATTCATCATTAATCAGTGTTGTTCCATTTTGGTGTGTTATTCAATTCTCCCTTAAGAGTGAAGGATTGTCGCTTCATTCCTGTAGATTACGATTAGTGCACTTGATCTTATAGACTAAGGTGTTACTGCTTGTTAGACTTAGTTGCCATTACAATTTCTTAATTGTTGTTCCATTTCAGGTTTGATGTTCTATTTCTTAATTTTTGTTCCATTTCTTATCTGTCGTTTCATTTCTTGTCATTTGTTATTTTGGTGTGAAGAACGATCTCAGGCTATAGTGAGCATTGACATCTACTGTCCAGCTCCCAGATCCACGATCTGTTCTCTGGTTTTCTTTTCCATCAGTTTACAAATGGATGGGTTATTGCTACCAAACCCTTGTTTAATCTCTTGAAGTAGTTAGTTGTAAACAAGTATCCATTTACTCTTGTATTTTCAAAAACTATGCTACTAGCATTACTCTAGAAAATGATATCCTCAAACTGAGACACTCTTTGAGATAAGAAAATGTTCCTGGATTGACATACTAATGTGAGGTAATTAAAGGTGAAAGAGACCCTTTTTATAGCTCCACACATGGAAGGTCACTAAAGGATCCCTGGTAATAGCGAAAGGAGGAAAGGTTGGTAAATTGTATTTATGCAATGGTATTTCTAATTATGTTAATGCTTTAACCTCTACAAGAGAAGATACAACATTGTGGTATCATAGGCTCGAGCACATGAGTGAGAAGGGGATGCAGATTCTTCACTCAAGAAATTTGTTGCTAGATTTGAAGCATGTTGATTTAAAATCCTGTGAGAATTGTGTTTATGGAAAACATAAGAGAGTCAAATTCCTTAGAGTTGGGAAAAAAAAGAAGAGTGAAAAATTAGAGCTTGTGCATACAGATGTATGGGGACTTGTTTAGGTATCATCTCTTGGTGGCTCTCATTATTATGTTACTTTTATTGATGATGAAACCAGAAAAACCTGGATTTATTGTATTCGAAATAAATTTGATGTATTTGATACTTTCAAGATATGGAAAGATTTGGTTGAAAATGAGACAGGGAAAAGGTTGAAGTGTCTCAGATCAGATAATCAAGGTGAATATTGCAGCAAAGAGTGTTATAGGCACTATTTAGAGAATGGAATTCGTAGAGAGAAGATAGTTCCAAGAACACCACAAGAAAATGGCATGTCAGAAAGGATGAATAGGACAATCATGGAGCGTGCAAGGTGCATGAGATTGCATGCAGGATTGCCTTTACAATTTTGGGTAGATGTTGTAGATACTGTTGTTTATCTAATAAACATAGGGCCTTCAAGTTCCTTGGATGGTGGTATTCTAAAGGAGGCATGGATAGGTAAAAAGGTAAACTACTCTTTTTTAAAGACTTTTGGTTGTGAAGCCTTTGTCCACATTAACAAAGAAAATAGAACAAACCTTGAGAATAAATGTACCTTTATTGGATATGGTGTTAATGATTTTGGTTATCGCTTTTATGATCATGAAAAACACAAAATCATTAGGGGCAGAGATGTCATATTCAATGAAAATATTTTGTATAAGGATCAGCAGCAGCAAAAGAAACAAGAAAAAGAAAACAAAGAATACACAGTGCTTGACAAGATCACAGAAAAAGTGATGGTTCCTGCAAATCATAATGACCAATAGCCAGAACAACAACCACAACAACAACAAGCACTTCAAATGTATGAAAGTGGTGTTAGAAGATCTACCAGGATAAGTAAACACCCTGAATGATACTCTTCTTCATTCTATTATGTATTGTTGACTGATTCTAGTGAACCAGAATGTGATGAATAATAAGTGCAAGTAGAAACCAGGAAGAAGTGGGAGCAATCCATGAAAGAAGAGATGGACTCCTTGCCACATAACCAGACTTGAGACTTAGTCAAGTTTCCTGTAGGTAAAACAACATTGCAGAATACATGGGTTTACAAGTGGAAGGAAGAATATGGAGGTAGAAAAGGGTATAAAGCTAAACTTGTGGTGAAAGGGTTTGCACAGAAAAAGGGTATAGACTTTGATGAGATATTTCCTGCTGTTTTGAAAATGAGTTCAATCAGAACTATTCTAAGTCTAGTAGCAGTTCAAGATTTGCATCTTAAGCAGTTAGATGTAAAGATAGCCTTTCTCCATGGGGATTTGGAGGAAGAGATATATGCAGCAACCACAAGGATATGAGGTAAAAGGGAAGGAGAAACTAGTGTGCAGGTTGAAGAAGAGCTTGTATGGGTTAAAACAGGCTCCAAGGCACTGGTATCTAAAATTTGATAGGCTTATGTTTGAACAAGGTTATTCTAGATGTTACTCTGATCATTGTGTTTATCTCAAAAGGAAAAATGATGGCAGCTATATTATATTGTTATTGTATATAGATGACATGCTTGTTGTAGGTTCTAACATGTAGGAAATAAATGTGCTCAAAAGAAAATTGGCAAACTCATTTGCATTGAAGGATTTGGGTGCTACAAAACAAAGACAAGAAGAATCGCAAATTAACATTGTCTCAAAGTGAGTACATAGAAAAGGTGTTTAAAATGTTTAATATGTAGAATGCAAAACTAGTTAGTATACCTTTGGCTATCCATTTAAAATTAAGTAAGGAGGGATGTCTCAAGACTCAGGAAGAAATGGCTCATATGTCTAAAGTTCCATATGCATCAGTAGTTGGAAGCTTAATGTATGCAATGGTCTACACAAGGCCTGATATTGCACAGGCAGTGAGAGTTGTAAGCAAGTACATGAACAATCCAGGGAAAGAACATTGGATGGCGTTGAAGTGGATTCTCAGGTATTAGAGAGGTACCAAAAATCAACCATTATGCTTTGGTGGTTCAAACATTACTCTACAGGGATATGTTGATGCAAATGTGGTAGGTGACAGAGATAACAGGAGGAGCAGTACGGGATATGTATTTACTGTATGTGGAACAACTGTTAGTTGGGTTTCAAAAATCCAAAGTGTTGTAGCACTTTCAACAACAGAAGCAGAGTATGTTGCTGCTACAAAGGCTAGTAAATAAATTATTTGGTTACAAAGTTTTCTAGATGAATTGGGTAAGAAGCAGGAGTTGGGCAGGTTATACAGTGATAGCCAGAGTGCCATACATCTTGCAAAGAACTCTTCATTTCATTCCAAGACTAAAAATATACATCTCAAGTACCATTTCATATGGTCGGCATTGGAAGATGGATAGTTGAAGTTGGAAAAGATACACACTAGCAAAAATATTGCAGATATGTTAACAAAAGTTGTAACGAGGGAGAAACTGAGAATCTGCTCAGTTTCAATTGGCCTTCAAGTATGATGAAGAATATTAGGAACAACCAGGTCCAAAGTGGAGTCATTGTCTAGCAAATGAAGCAGCAGTGGAGTTGCTATAATCAGTCACCAAGTGGGAGATTGTTGGGTCTAGAGCCTAATTATATTCTATATTCAAAGGTTTTAGGTGGGTGTATACCCAGGAAGACTGTACACCCCTCCACAAGAGGGGGTGAAGGGGCGGGATTTGTCCCACTGTGGGGGTATAGGGGGGCTAATCCCCCCAGCTGGGGGGTCCGAGGGCCTGCACCCTCGAAGCTAAAAATAGATGTAAAATTGCCTTGTAAAAGTATAGTAATTTCTAGTCAATCTAGGCCGTTCATTAGGAGGATGATCAAACGGTAGAAGTTATGTTTAATTTAGGGTTTTTTTCCCCTAGAAGGCAACCCCTCGCTATATATGAGGGAATTGTATTGCGTCTATGTAGATCTCTATTCAGAGTGAAGAAAAGAGAGGAGATTGAGAGCGAAGAGGGAGTTACAGTGGATCTATTGTAGGTTGTATCTATTCAGTTTGTTGGATAATATCATAAAAGAAGGACTGGTTGTTTCTCCGTGGACGTAGCCTAAACTGGGTGAACCACGTATATCTGAGTCTCTCTTGATTTATGCATCTTCTATGTTTATATTTCTGCAATATTTTATGTGTTCCATTGCTATGTAATATACAATTTTCTAACATGTGTATGGGAAAGAGTCTCCCAAAGATAATCAAAAATCACTCAAATCAAAATTTCAAGCCTCCATTCCATCTTCTTCATCCTCTAAGCCTCATAAAAAGTAAGTACACTCATTTTCATTCCCCCTCTTCCTTTCACAAAACAAACAAAATGATTGTGAGTTTAGTCTTCTAAGGTTTTCTATTAGTTTCATGTTTTGAGCTTGCAAATGATCATAGGGAGCTTTGAAACCCTAAAATAACTATACCTATACCTCTATTTGTACGCAAATCATCATTCCCATTCACCAACAAACCATTTCCCTTCATTCCACTTCACCTCCCTACCAACCCAAGCCCTAATCTATCAAATTGGGTAGTTTCCCTAGCTAGGACTGTGTTTAAATTTCCTAGCTCATCTCCCTCATTCATTTCCCTTCATTTCAATTCCTAAGGATTCCTAAAACCCATGTCCATCTCCAAAAATTTCCCTACTCCCATCTCCCTTCCCTAACTTCCTCATTTCAGTACTTCAATGACTTTTCACTGTTTTCTCCATTTTCCTATCATCTAGGGTTTGAAAAATGGAAGGAGATTCTTCACCATTAGAGAAAAGAAAACATCATCAAGGGGGGAAGATTCTGAGGTATTAACCCACAAATTGCAATGAGATCAATTATTCACCTTTCATAAGACAATGCTTTGAAGATCTCAACTGCCTAGGATTTGTCAAAGAGTGGGAGAAGTAGGTTTTCATGAGCAGCTCACTGATTTGATTTCCACCAATCTAAAAGCAGAAAAAGACACCATTGCGGGGACTAATTTCACATTCTCAGTTGCATCAATACCACATTAGGTTGGTCATGCACTTCACAGCTATGAAACCTATTAATTTTTGTAACAACTTGTGTAGAAGTGTCATCAAAATGTCTGAAAAGGTGCAAATGAAAAACAAAAATAACTATCCTAGCCTTTTCCATCATATTTTGATAAAGGTTGTAGTCCTCCATCACTTGGCAGAAAATAACAGAGCATGGGATACCTTTATTGATGGTGCCTTGCAGAGGCACGCGACTACTTCAACAAGCCATCACCAAGACACATCTGCACAACCTATGGAGGTAAGGTTATCAAACAAATCAGATGAGGTTCCCAGGGCACATAGAACTGAGGTGAAAAAAACATGCGAGGGAGGAAAAATACTTGTGTTTTCTTCTCAAGTTGAGGAAAGGGCCAAGCCTTCTACATCGGTGCAATAAGGATCACATTTGCAGGATAAGGAGCTAATTGAGCATGATTTTGACCTAGATGGCTTGGAGGCAGTAGATGATCATTCAACCTCACAAAAAATGATCAAGGAAAGGGATTCTCAGATCATGGAGCTCTTGGACAATTTGGCAAGGGCCAAATTTATCATTTCTTTGCTTGAGCAAGAAAACAGTCAACTCAAGGTCAAGTAGTTAATGATGGAAAAAGGGCAATCGAGGATGATGAGGCGGGAGCTCAAAGGTAAATGAGTGCTAGAGAATTATTAGAATAATGAACAAGAAAAGTAGGTTGGAAGGAAGAGGCCTAGGACTATGGGTCTCAAAAGAGCATTGTAGAAGGAAAGAGACCAAAACCTACCAGATGAAGATTTGGATATTGAAGACATAATTTCTATGGAAATCATTGAAGATAGGGAATATTGGCTAGGCAAAGTCAATTTCCATCTAGAGAAGCTACTTGACAAGGCTAATAGGGACAACCAGATGTTGAGGCACATGGCCCACTAGTACCAAACCAAAAACAAGATTTGGAACATCAAGGTCAAACAAGTGCAAAACACGCTGAATGAAACCCTAAAAATAAAAGATGATGAAGACAACTTGGAGATGATTTCTTAAGCATGGATGATAGCATAGTACACCTTATTTGGCACTTCCAGACCAATTTTGGGAGTTTTTTTAGTATTTTGGTTTTTGGTGAAATTTGGTGCAAATTCAGAAAAATACACTAGTCACAGAAACACAACGCCTTGGCACTACACTTTTTTCTCAGAGCTCCAAATGACAAGTGGCTTGCATTTATAGAAATATTATGGCCTCCTCTCAAAACCCATTTCTGCATATTTTTCAAACAGGGCAGAGATTTTGAGAAAAATGAGAAAAAGGTGTGAAAAATCAACATTTTGCCCCTTTTTGACAGACGTTGAACTTCTGGAGACACCTTAGGAGAATGACTTTTTGTAGGCCTTTCCATGGGTAATTTTAAAAAATTAAAAGTGTTTTGGAAACTAGACGGTTAAGGTTAGTTTACCATTCTTTCATATTTCAATTTTGACTTCAAGAAGGCACCTAAAAATGGCCTCAAATGTGGCACTACGCTTCTGCAATTTTCTGAGATTTTAATTAAAAATTTCATTGTGTAATTTCTGAGATTTTCTAGCTTGACTTGGGTAAAGGTAACTTGATGATGAAAATTCAGTAGTTCAAAGTCTTGATGATGTAATAATGAATAAATTAGAATGATATGTTTTTTTATGGTTAATTAGGCCTCATAAATGAAGAAAAACTCAAATGAAAGTCTAAGAGAAGAGTTTGCTTTTTACCTTCTCACTCTCACTTGTTGGTTGAGATATTCTTGGAATCCTATTCCACCACTCATGCATTCGACCCCTGAAGGTGGGGAAACTATTTATCTTATTCTATATGTATCATCTTCTCAGTCATAGGGAAGGGTTGAGACATTTGAGGAGAGAATTTGTGTCTAGTGCTTTCACTCAGCTAATCAAAGGAGTAGTTACAACTATTTTTTAGGAATTCATGTGCAGTGAGCTTGTGATGTTGTTTTCTTTATATGTTAATTTCTTATGAATGAATCCATCTTCCTTAAAATGTTTTTCCTTCCTCAATAATTTTCGTTACAGTTATGTAGGCAAAATGCTTTATATTTAAGGCTTTGTTTATGTGGAAAATCATTTCTATGTTTCCTTCTTATAGATTAATGAATTCGTGGCACACATGCTCTTTATGACCTTCTAAGATTCTTAGAGCTTACACTACATTGACCAAACTCTCATATCCATCACAAGACATTGCTATCTGACTCCTTATTATGGTTGCCATTGCAACCCTTTGAGGGCTTGACCTAGTTGCTTTTTCTCATCCCTGATCTAGCAATCCAAAAATCCTAAATTTTCAAAAACTCACCTGAAACTATTATATCTAGCCTAAAATGCATTTTTATTCCAGTTATTGACTGTGAAATCCTTGGAGAGATCCCTCTCTAGTTTAGCAGGGCCAGCTACTGAACTACAAGTGGTTTGACATTACCTCTTTCGATCTCCTCCTTAGTCTGGGACATTGTAATGGATAACATTTTAGCGTCATTGTCGAGGAACGAAAGACCACATATTCCTCAGGAAAGAGAGACAAGGATCAAATATGATTATTGATGGTGAACAGTGATCAGACACAAAAAAGGCTATGCATCTTTCACCTGGAGACTCTAGCGTCGAAGAATCCAAAAGTTTTGAATTCTCATGGCGACTCCATTGTTAAAAAAACGATAGTTTGAAGAACTTCTTGGTGACTTAACTATTTTCAAGATGGATTCAACTGCTCAAAGGTATGCTCCTAGGAATCAAGCTCATATTCTTGGTTTTATAAACCATATTCCTTGTATAGATTGGCAAACAGGGCTGCCAAAGTTCAAAGGTCAAGATGGAGAAGATGCTAGTTTTCATTTGGTCAGATTTCATTTTCATATTCACAAATTAAAAAATAAGTTTCTTGCATATTTTCGGATGAAGATCTTCATGGACACCTTGGAGGAAATAGCAAGGAAATGGTAAGAGAGTCTACCATTTGCTAGTTTATATTCTCTAAACGATTTTCATTCAGTTTTCTTTCAGCATTATCAAAGCTGCAATTTTTCCTTATCAATGATGGATAAATGTTGTGAGATTTCTAAAAATTTCATCAAATTTCTTGAAAATTCGTATGGGGATGAAGAATGTATGGAAGAAGATATATTAGAAGCCCTTTATGATTTTTCCTCCCAACAAGAATTAACAGCTTCCTCCTTGGATGAAGTAGACTGGGATCAAAATAGAGAAAGGCCTACTCGTGATCTTGAAAATGAAAATGATCAAGCTAATTTTGATTTAGATAAAACTGTGTTCTCCTCTGTCTGAAAATGAGATAGATCAACTCTTGAAAAACCATGTTACAGCCAAAGTTAAGGTAGGTTTGTAGTACTCACACAATGAAGAATGTGTAATTGAAATTTCTTTCATTAATGAAAATGAAAATTTGGGTTTAAATGATGAAAGTCATGAGGTTGATGAAGCTATATAGGAAGTTGTTGTGAGTAAGCCAATTTGTGATGTAGATTTCCTACAAGGAGATAAGCTAATAGGGACGGTTTTCTCTCGTGAAGACGATAGGGCTGACATGTTTAATAATCATGAAGAATGTGTTTAGTTCAAGGATGATTTAGACTACGCATTGGAAGAGTGTGAGTCTGAGATAGATAGTATGCCATACATAGAATCAAAATTTCTCATGCTTGAATAATTTACGGGAAACACTCAAGTAGCATAAATTCATATTTCCCTATGCCTTCCTATGTATCAACAACCAAGTATTCATGCATATCAAAATGAAAGGAGTACATGTATTTTTGTTGCATTTCAAGGCATGATAACATTTCAGATTTCTAAGGATCCTTACGCTGATTTGTTGCAGCCATCTGGGAAGATGAATTTTCTTGTATTTATGGAACATGAGCATAGGCTTAGTGGACACTTGGAGTGGCCAATATTTTGTTTTTTCTACCTTCTCAAGGAAAGTACGAGCATGATTCAAATAAGTATTCATTTGTTGGATTGGTTACACTGGAGGGATCATTTCACATGATTGTGTGTATGTATATATATATATATATATATATCTTTAGTAGGTCGGCGATTATCATCAGGATTTGAAGGTTGAGGTGAAGGCCCTAAGATCTCGATGGTTTGCTGCCACAAGTAAGTTCAGTTAGTATTATTTATTTTTATTTTTATTTTTTAAGTCAAGTCATTTTTTACTCAATCAGTTCTTAATTTGAGTTTGGTCTTTTGTATTTTGACTCCATTGCCCAAAGAATAAGGCTACTTCATCTACAGTGTTCTTGACACCTCCAAGGAGCTACCATCCCAAGTTGGAGCTAATGTTAGTGACAATCAGTTTAGCCTGTCACCAGTGATCAAATATGCTCTTACAAGGTTTGTTAGGGTCTTGAGGTCAAATTTTACCATTTCATTAGGTTTCCAAATAAAATTTGGTCATTGTTTGTTGTGTCTAGGTCACTATTTCTTCCTTAACTTATTCGTGGTCTTCATCACTCATTATGGTCATTATATTCTTCGAGGTGTCATATCTTCATTTAAGTGCATTGGGTCCTGAAATGATTAAATTCCTCATTTTAGGTCATGGTCTAGGGTTTCACTCCATGTGTCATCATGATACCATATGTCAAAACAAAAACATGTACAAAATGTAATTCAATGGGTAAAGGGAGTTAGTAGCTTAGGGAAAGAAAAATAAATGTAAAGGCAATGTTTTATTTCAAATAAGACAATGTTGTAGTACACTAACTCGTCTCATCATTTCTCATAGGGATAGTTTTGTTTCAAAATATGTTTCTAACCGAATGGACAAGACTTTTACAAGAGTGAAAGAGGGTTTTATGAATCATAGGCCAAGTAAAGAAAACCTCATTCATGTTATGCACAGGTTTTATGATTTGAAAGAAATTCCCAAACTACACTTGCTACGGAATATTTGTTGCACTTCTAGACAACTTGACTTCAAGACAATTTTTTAGGGCTTTGGAGCAGGTGTTGTTAGTACTTAATGACTCTATTGTATAGCATACATCATAATATTTCCAACCATTCCACTTTTAGCGCAAAAATACTCCAGCAGGTTAGTCAAAAGTTCTCTGCAAGTTGGCACTACGCTTTTGTTAGAGACACCCTGTGTTTTTGGAGTGACCTTAGTAAAATCAATTTTATCTCTGCTAGAGTGTCCAAATTACATTCTTTAGGTGTCCATCGTGTAGCAGAATTCAAGATATTTCCAAAGAGTTATCAAGTTTTCACTTCGGAGTATTGTAAGGCCTCCAAAATTGGTTTACAAGTTGGTGCTGCATTTCTGGAGGTGGTGTTGTGCACAGAGACACTGCGCTATGTTTTGGTGTCGCGCACCTGTGAACTGCGTTGCGCATGGACAATTTCTCAAAAAAATCATAAACAAAACTCACTCAAAACAAACCTTCATGCCTATGTTCTATCTTCTTCATCCTCTAAGCCTCATAAAAATTATGTACACTCATTTTCATTCCCTCTATTCCTTTGGCAGAACAAACAAAATGATTGTGAGTTTAGTCTCCTATGGTTTTCTGTGAGTTTCATGTTTTGAGGTTGCAAATAATAAGTTGGATATTTGAAACCCTAAAATAATTATCCCTATACCTCTATTTGCATGGAACTCATCATTCCCATTCACCAACAAACCATTTGCCTTCATTCCAGTTCACCTCCCAACAAACCCTAGCACTAATCTATCAAATTGGGCAGTTTCCCTAGCTAGGACTATGTTTAAAATTCCTAGCTCATATCCCTCATTCATTTCCCTTCATTTAAATTCCTAAGGATTCCTAAAACCATTGTCCATCTCGCAAAACTTCCCTACTCTCATCTCCCTTCCCTAACTTCCTTGTTTCACTACTCCAATCACTTTTCACTGTTTTTTCCATTTTCTTATCATCCAGGGTTTGAAAAATGGAAGGAGACACTTCACCATCAGAGAAAAGAAAACCTCAAAAAGGGGAGAATATTCTAAGATATAAGCCCACAAATTGCAATGAGATAAATTCTTCACCATTCATAAAATAATGCTTTGAAGATGTCAACTGCCTATGGTTTTGTCAAAGAGTGAGAGAAGTAAGTTTTCATGAGCAGCTCACTGATTTGATTGCTACCAATCTGAAAGGAGAAAATCCATGATTGCATGGACTGATTTCACATTCTCAATTTCTGCCATCTCTCTTGCCACAGGGATACCAAATCACGGGGAATATTGGTTTAAAGGCATGAGCCTCTACCTTGAGCAATACAAACCCTTCTTGAAATCACCCTACAAAGAGGCTCATTCACACATCAACCCATTAAGAGACTTGTTGGAAAAATATTCCCCACTGATGAAGGTTGTGATGAAGCTTTTCACCTATGAGGGGAGGTTTTCTAGATTGTATCAATACCACATTAGGTTACTCATGAAATTCACAACTTTGAAACCTTTTAGCTTGTGTAACTACTTGTGTAGAAGTTTCATTAAAATGTATCAAAAGGTGCAAATGAAAAAAAGAGAGCATTACCTTATCCTTTTCCATCACAATTTGATAAAGGTTGTAGTCCCCCATCACTTGGTAGAAAAGAACGTAGCATGGGATACCTTTATTGAAGCAACCTTGCAAAGGCATGAGACTAATTCACCAAGCCATAACCAAGAGACATCAACACAACCTATGGAGGTAGATTTATCAAAAAAATCATAAGAGGTTTTGAAGGCACCTAGACCTAAGGTGACTAAGACATGCTAGAGAGGAAAACACCCTTTGTTTGCTTCTCAAGTTGAGGAAAGGGCCAAGCCTTCTACATTAGCACAACAGGGATCACATTTGTAGGATGAGGAACTACTTGACCATGATTTTGACCTAGTTAACTTGGAGGTAGTAGACGAGCATTCAACCTCACAAAAAGTGATCAAGGAAAAGGATTCCCATATCATGGAGCTCTTGGAAAATTTGGCAAGGGCCAGATTTATCATTTCTTTCCTTGAGCAGGAAAACAGTCAACTCAAGGTCAAATAGCTAATGATGGAAAAAGAGCAATCCAGGATGATGAGGAAAGAGGTAAAAGGTAAATAAGTACTAGAGCATGATGATCATGATGAACAAGGAAAGCAGGTTGGAAGGAAGAGGCCTAGGATTATGGGTCTCAAAAGAGCATTGCAGAAGGAAAGAGATCAAAACCTACCAGATGAAGATTTGGATATTGAAGATATAATTTCTGTGGAAATCAATGAAGACAGGGAATATTAGCTAGGAAAAGTAAATTTACATCTAGATAATCTGCTTGAAAAGGCTAATAGGGACAACTAGATGTTGAGGCACATGCCCCACCACTACCAAACTAGTAACAAGATTTGTAACATCAAGGTCAAACAAATGAAAAACAAGTTGCTTGAAAAGGCTAATAGGGACAACTAGATGTTGAGGCACATGCCCCACCACTACCAAACTAGTAACAAGATTTGTAACATCAAGGTCAAACAAATGAAAAACAAGTTGCAAGAAACCCTAAAAAGATATATGAGAAAGAAAACTTGGATATGCTTGACAAAGCATCCATGAGAGCATAATACACCTCATTTGGAACTTCTGGACCAATTTTGGGATTTTTTTGAGCATTTTTCGTTTTCGATGAAATTTGGTGCAAATTCAAAAAGCTACACTGGTCATAGAAACGCAGCGCCTTGGCGCTACACTTTTTCCTCAGATATCAAAATGACAAGTGGCTTACATTTATAGAAATATGATGGCCTCCACTCAAAACCCATTTCCTCATATTTTTCAACAGGGGTCAGATTTTGAGAAAAATGGGTCAAAGATCAACATTCTGCCCCTCTTTTTGAGAGGTGCTGCACTTTTGGAGACACCTTGGGAGAATGAGTTTTTAAGACCTTCGCATGGGTCATTTTAAGAAATTCAAGATGTTCTGGAAACTAAGTAGACAAGGATAGTTTACCATTCATTTATATTTAAATTTTGACTTCAGAAAGGCAGCTAAAAATGGCCTCAAACTTGGCGTTGGGCTTCTGCAATTTTCTGAGATTTTAATTAAAAGTTTCATTATGTAATTTCTCAGATTTTCTAGTTTGATTTGGGTAAAGGTAACTTGATGATGTAAATTCAGTAGTTAGAAGTCTTGATGATGTAATCATGAATAAATTAACATGATAGGTTGGTTTTATGGTTAATTAGGCATCATAAATGAAGCAAAAATCAAATCAAAGTCTAAGAAAAGATTTTGTTTTTGACCTTCTCACTCTCACTTGTTGGTTGATATATTCCTGGAAAATGTTCCACCGCTCATGGATTCGACACGTGAGGGTGGGGAAACTATTTATCTTAGTCTATATGTGTCATTTTCTTAGTCAGAGAGAAGGGTTGGGACATTTGAGGAGAGAATTTGTATATAGTGCTTTCGCTCAGCTAATCAAAGGAGCAGCTATAGTTATTTTTCAGGAATTCATGTGCAGTGAGTTTGTGATGTTATTTTCTTTCTATGTCAGTTCCTTATGAATGAATCCATATTTGTTAACATGTTTTTCTTTCCTCAATGATTTTCCTTATGTTTATGTAGGCATAATTCTTTATATTGAAAGCCTTGATTATGTGGAAAATCATTTCTATGTTTCCTTCTTCTAGATTAATGAATTCATGGCACACATGCTCATTATGACATTCTATGCTTATCAGACCCTGAAATACATTGACCAAACTCTTAGAACCATCACAAGACATTGTTATCCTGCTCCTCCTTATGCCTGCCACTGCAACCCTTTGTGACCTTGACCTAGCTACTTTTTCTCATCCGTGATCCAGTAATCGAAAAACCCTAAATTTTCAAAAACTCATCTAGAAATATTTTATCTAGCCTAAAATATATTTTTCTTCCATTCATTGAATGTGGAATCCTTAGAGAGATTCATCTTTGGTTTAGCAGGGCTAGCTGCTGAACTGCAAGTGGTTTGAGGTTACCTCTTTCGATTTCCTCCTCATCCTCGGACATTGTAGAGGATAACAGATTGGTCCTACGAAATCAATCACCCATTTGTCAAAAGCTTGCAGAGTAAGCTATGGATTCAATGACAATTCATCCCGCTTTGATAATCTACTAGTCCTATGGAAATGTCATAGTTACTGCAATACTCGTTTGAATCTTTGTGTATTGTAGGCCACCATAACCCTACTCTTAAGATCTTTTGTACGGTGGCTTTACCTGCATAATAGCCTCCCGTGACACAACCATGTTCTTCAGCTAGAATACTATGTCTTTCATACTCAGGGACATATCTACACAATATCTCATTCAGACCCATCTTGAATAATTGTCTTGCGATCAAGGAAGATTCTAAAACTCAAACTACCAGTTCCTTCTTCTGATGTGATGTATACTCTATAGGGGCTACACCAGTAGCCAAAAATGAAATGATTTCAGCGAAATCATCATTAACTATCCTTACTGTGAAGAATTTCACATGAGGCAATCCTCCCTTAATATTTGTAGCTTGTTCGCCATCCTCAATTCTTGATAGATGGTTTGGTTTTACATTTAGTCTGACTGGCTTGATGATTACCTCAAAATCATACTCATGGAAGAGAAGCAACCATTGACAAATTTTCCCCCAAACAAAGGCTAGTTGACCAGGTACTTTAATGCAGAATGATTTGTGAACATTTTAAAGCGCGCACCTAATAGATAATGTCTGAATTTTTGTAGTGCATATACCATGTCCAACCCTTCGCGCTCAGTCATAGAATAATTTTTCTCCACCTTCAACAATTTCCGACTGTAAAATGAAATTGGGTGATCAATGTTCCCTTCACCTGGTTCGATCAGTATAGCACCCAAATCTATGCATGGGGCATCCATGCGGACATGAAACTCTTTCTTCCAATTTGGAAACACCAAATTAGCATAGTAACCATATTTTCTTTCAAAATATGGAGGCTTCTTTGGTAGTCCTCATCCCAACAAAAGATAATGTCCTTCTTCAACAACTTTTCCAGTAGCATAGTAATTTGCATGTAGGCCTTTATAAACTTTTGATAATATCTCGTGTGTCCTAGAGTGGGGTGGAACTACTTCAAATTCTTTGACGGAACTAAATTCGTGATAACAGCAATTTTGGCAGGGTTGACCATGAATCCATGATTGTAGACAACATGGCCCAACAATATTCCATAGGATACATAGAATATACACTTCTTAAGGTTCAGCGATATTTGGTATTTTCTGCAAACATCCAAAATTAAGCATAGGCTTGACACATGCTTCTTTAGTAACCCAAACATAGCCCATTCATCAAAGTATACTTTTAGAAATTTGTGAATAAACTCCTTAAATGTTGTGACAACCACCTTGGAGAATATTGGAGGTACATTTTTCAATCCAAACGGAATTACAATATACTAAAAGGATCCCCATTCAGTGGAAAATGTTGTCTTACTTCAATCTTCTAGCAAGATGTTGATCTAGTTGTATCCTGAAAAACCATCCTTAAAAGAATAAGCCTCATGTTCTCCTACATTTTCTAGAACTTTGTGAGTGAACGACGTAGGGAACGAATCATTCACACAGGCATCATTCAACTTCTTGAGATCCACACATATCCTTATTTCACCTTTGGTCTTCTTTTCTTGTATAACAATCAGACTTACCCAGTTGGGCTTCTCTACTGGCTCAATTATCCCAACTACGATGATCTTGTCAACTTCTTCCTTCACTTTCTCTTTGTATTTTGGGTTAAGCCAATACGACCATTGCTTCATAGGCTAAGCATCTAGTTTCAATGTGATTTTCATAATACCCATATCACCTACAATACCTTTGAGTTTAGAAAACTTCATAGGGAATAATTCCTAATATTCATGTAATAAATCAGTGGTGTTTCTGATTGTATCGTCATCCCAATAATCATCGATGCGTGAAAAATTTGGTTCTTCTTCAGTCCATATATTGACCTACCTTGTTTTCACTGGTTGAGTCAAATCAGGTGTCTCAACATCTGGTCCTAGAACTCTGCATTATCCTTCTAATTAAGGGATATTGACATTGCACATATCATCATCATCCTTTTCCGCAGTGATGATCTAACATTCGACTGTGTGCTGCACCTATGCATTCCATTCTGGTGGTACCCAAGCCAATACTTCAATTCATATTCTAAAAATAGCTGCATGGATGACTTGAAGGGAATCATCTATACATTCAAACCCATCCTAAAAACTAAAATTTATTTGAAAATGTTCCTTTAGTTTATGCCAGTCAGCAGTGCCATGGCGCAGTTCTGTTTCAAGGTACCAGTTCATAGGTAGTACATCTAACACATGGAAAACGATATATACCCATTATGGTTGTGGTTATTCACCACATGCAATAGTCCAGCAAGACATATTCTCATGCTCGTCATCTTGTCCAGTATACTTTTCTACAAGTCTATTATTTTCATACCCAAAACTGAGTGCCATCAATATTCGATATTCCCTCCAATCAACTGTATTATGTTTGTGCATACCCCACCATCGCACAGGTGTTTAACGCAAAGCTATATCTATAGTTTGGAACCTTTCTTCTTCTAGGACATCTCTTTCAAATTCATCTAAAAATATGCTAACATCCCCTATTCGATCATAATATGGTAAGATATGCACCTCTGATGAGATACAATGAAGAGATTTTGTCAATCGATTACAATGCAACACAGAGACTTCATGTAACTAGTTCTACCAATGATCCATTTCCTCATCAAAGTCTGAAATGCATGAACTATCCTTGTCCAAACTAATTCTTCCATCTGCAGTGGGATTAATCCAATCTTGATTTCATGAAGTTAACTTCTATATGTGCTCAATATTCTCATTGTCATAATATTCATAGATCGGTTATGTGTATCACACTCCTTTAGAAGGATCTAGGGTAACAACCACCCTCATTCCATTCTTTTCAAATATCATGCTTTGTTGTTTGAAGTTAATTATAGCATCCATATCAAATGCCTAGTCAATTTCCAGTAAGGCTAGGTATAGATTACTATCATTTACAATCTCAATGAATTTGAAATTTGTTATTACACTAACTCCCTCAATATCTACACCGACCCCATGTAGTCGACCCATCATAATAATATTATGTTGCTTTTCCATGTGTAGTTGGATTGGAAACCATTGTAAATTTGGCTCTCCCATCTACCCCCATGTCTTCTTAGGTAGGACCTTCTCATCTGATCCTATATCCAAGATTACTTGATCCATTTCAAATTCTCCAATCTGTGCAGTTAGTCTCATTTCTCGCCCTGTTCTCTTTCTGTGTCAATAGATCTTATTTACTGTGCATTGTTTTGTTCGAGGCTTTTATTTTCCAGTGCAGTTGTCAATGAACTCTTGTAACCCTTTCGTTGCTTTCTAATCTCTTGACAACTTCATGCAGGTCTATAGAAAGGACTTCATAATAGTCGAATTAGGATTGTTTGTTGTTTTTTTTAGGTTGGTTCTTATGAGGAATTAACTACACCAATTTCTTCGACGTCGAAACTTCTGTATCCATGAAACTTTTCTTCACCTCCATGAAAGTCTCCTTTTCTCTCTGCATATTGAACCCAGTTTTCTTAGTTCTAGCTTTCCTCACCCAGGTATCCACCATAGGCTATTTTGCTTCTGCTTTTCCATCTTTTTTAGTTGTGCTACTTTGTGTTCTCACCATGTTTATACTAGGATCATCCTTGCGTGGCTCCGATCTAATCATATGCATGTGCTGTGTAGGTTGTTGGTTCTTCTTTTCTTGTATCTTAGCTATTAAAATGCGACAATATTCAATCACATGATCAATTTTTCTACAATAATTACACGATGGAAAGGTGGGGTTCTTATAGTCTCACGTAAAGTGTCATGCTTCACCATAGTTATAACAGATGATTTCACCTTGCCCTCATCTTATGCCTCCTCCTCAGCCATGTACTTGGCCCTGGAATCCTCCACGGCCTCAAGGTGAACCTTGATTTTCTTGTGCATGACTTTCAGCTTGTATCCTGTATGACGTAGTCTTGTCCCTCGTTAAGGCGTAGCTGTGACAATTACTCTCATCGTGTCCTACTGATTGGAAAAAATTCCAAAACAGTTGCTTGGGTGTTTGCACATACTTCTCCAATAAATAACAATGATCTGTGGGATGTTGACCTATGACTCTGCATATGCTACACCATACACTTGATCCAACATCTTGTCATGTAATTTTTTACGGCTTTATAGAATTAGGACCTCCAGCCACTATATAATCAAGATACATGGGACATTGTTCTTTAAAATGACCTTCAACCTTACATTTCAAACACCATACTTCTAAGTGTGTGTTTGATTGAACATATTTTCCATTCTTTAACCCTTGGATCTCCATGTGCAAACTTGCAAGTTGAAACTGGATCTATTGCACTCTTACGTCTGTATCCTTGACTAGTGATGCTTCTAACTTCATCGTGATCTCTAAGGCTTCAAATTGCATGTTGATCTTTTGTTGTGATAATGACAGTCTTAGACATGGTAAAAATGCAACGATGTACCATTCTTTATGTACTTCATCAATAATCTGGAAATTCCTTGAATTGATCAGACACTTTATCCTTTGGTCTAATTCCCATGCACTTTCATTAGGCTCTTGCTTGATTTATTTCATCTTTATACAACATTGCGACTGTGACTTTGGTTTTCTAAATTTCGAATTCAAGGTTGTCTTTGTCTCAGCCATCGTAAAAGTGGGATTCGTTGTGCTATAATTTATGTACCAATACAACACTCTATCCCGTAGCACTGTGATAATTTGGGCCTTCTTCATATCATCATAATTAATCTGTTGTGGTTTCCACACAGCTTCGGTGACAAACCAAATTTGTTCAAGGTCTTCGGATCCCAAACCCCTGAACATAGACATTATCATTGTATTGGCCATATTAAATCATGGAGATGGAGGTGGTGGTGGAAATGGAGGTGTGGTTTTATGCAGTGGAGGCAGAGGTGGAGTGGGAGTGGATGGATGGGGAATCCCAGATGTACCATGATTTCCTAACTATGATGCTCCTACATGTATACTAGTGTTACTCCATCCTTCATCACTATTTAAATCACCTAGTAGAGTATTGTAATGGGTTTCAGATCTGTATATTTTCCCACTTCGCGTAGTCCCAAGATAGCATTTCTTAAACATCAATTCCATCACATACACCCTTTACAAAGAATAACATTTTAATCCAAATATTTAATGAGTTCAAGAAATTACGTCGCG
Organism: Pinus taeda; assembly: GCA_000404065.3. Lineage (NCBI taxonomy): Eukaryota > Viridiplantae > Streptophyta > Pinopsida > Pinales > Pinaceae > Pinus > Pinus taeda. The sequence continues at coordinate 35,399 of APFE031560156.1, read as the reverse complement.
AACCTTTGAAAAATATTTGCTCAGCTTTGCTATACGATATTTACATGTCAATTTCTATTTCTATGATGATTTGTCTAAGAATTCTATTGATCCAGAAGTCTATAGCTCTTGTGATCTCAGTATAGTCTCTTTGACCTTCTTTACTAATTCTAGGGTCCAAACAAGAATCTGATCATGCTTCTAGCAAGGCTAACTATCAACTAATTTTTCAAGCCACTGATACAATTCATCAAGGAAAGAACAAAAAAATATGTCGTGATGTTCTATATAAAGGTACCTTTGTAACTAATCTTCTGTCAATAAGCATGGATTTCTATTTTCCTGTACTGCAAACCCACGCCCCTTTCACTAAACCTAATTATGTATTTCCTTATTAGTCAGATGCCATAATCACATCCGTTAAAAAGATTCCATTCGAACCATTTGTTGACGTTGAGGATTAGACCTATGTTAAAAGTCAGGCTGTGCTAACTAAAAAAACCTATACTACCAACCCTTTCGACAACGACCTATGCAGGGTAGATCACACTCTCACCTGAGGTAATATTGTGGGGGGGTTTCTAGGACTAGGTTTTTGCACCCCAAGGGCTATGAAGTGTGGATGTAGGGTTTCTTCTGATATAAGGCTCAATCGGACCTTCGGGAACCATTAACTTCATAAAAACAGTTGTAAAATAGTTTCCTTGCTTAACAGATTCATAAACTGCGTGTAACTACCTCTATTTGTATTATTCAACATAAATAACAATATTCATGTCTTCGCAATTTAATTATATGGAAAATATGCTTCATCAGAAAGTATTCAAACATAAATACAAAAACTTTTAAAATAGATAAAAAAACATAGATATGATCGAAATATTCTTTTATTACTTCAATTCTTTGATAATATAGACTTCTAACCCTGTGCACTCAACTACAAGAGCCTGCAAGATCCTTTCCCTTCACTTGAATACATAATATAAATGACTAAAGACACAAGTATAAAAAAATCACATAACATACTGCCTTAGACAAGATAAAAAATCCCTCTAAATATTATTTCCTATTACAATACCATGGTTCCCAAACCATGGGAGGAGCTCAAAACAATAAAAAAAAACTAAGGGGATTTGACCTTCCTAAAACCCCTTGACCCCTAATTACCTATGCATTACATGCTCCACTGCTTAAAATGTGGAGGCTTTTACAAAACTTAGCCAAAATTTGACCTAGGTTACCCTTTTCCAACAAGGAGCATTACAATAAATGGACAATAATTGAAACATTTATGGAAAAAAACATATATTGTATTATAAATAGAATAAAAGGGAGCATTACAACCAATGAAGCCTTGATTTTGGAAGCCTCCTTCAAGTGATATTCCAAGTCCAAGCCTTAGCCTTCAAACGCCTTTCTCCTTTGCAAATGGGAAATAATTGGGCATAATTTAACACTTAGGATGGCAACCAACCAACCAAAATTCCACCATTAGTGGATTGTGGGAAATTCTTTTATAGGGAAGGAGAGGGAGTTGAGGATCAATGATAAAAAGGAGGAGTTCCACATCTCAACGAATAGATTCATAGAAGTAGGATATAGGTTCAGGAATGGGAGGTCTTGTTCCAATCTTCATCTACCTGAAACCACATCCTCGTTCTCAATATTCTAGTAAGGGAAGCATCTCCTTCATTTTGGGAAAAACTACCTTAAGAGGATCAAAGTGATTTTACCTAATAAAATTGCACTCGAAGTGCTAGATATGTGTTATTCCAAAAGTTAGTAATACAAGACATTAGTTATAGCAAACACATTGGGCTTGAAACAAGGTTTCTTAATAAGTTCTTTAGAAAAGGCAAGTTTTCCTCCTTTTCTTAAGGGATATTCTTCTGATTGTCACAAACAAGTTTCATGGTGAATACATTGTTTACGACAAATTTCATCACTTTGTGACACTTATGTCATTGAAAACAGAAAGTGCGACACATCATGATATGAGGCTAGGAATGTGCCAAAATGTTGTATAACAATACAAAAATCTCACTTTCTCCACACAACATTTGATACATTTCAAACAAAATCCATGGAGCAATAACTCCTTGTGTCAAGACAATTCTTGGTACAAAAATTGTGGTGTGTGATGCCTTACACCATGGAATTGGTGCATATTTTATGGGAAAAGGAAGTCCCTTTGTGTTTAGAACTATCCAACTTAAAGGAAATATGTTACTCATAACGATCTATGAAAACAAAATGTTGGATACACCACATTTGGTTAACAAATGTTATCCATACTAAAAGGAAGACACTTTAATGTCAAAATATATCATGATATTTTTAAGTACTTCTTGGAATAAAGACTATCTTTATAAGAGAAACAAAAATTGGTTATAATGATGGTGATTTATGAATTTTAAATTATGTACAAAAAGTGAAAACACAGCGTTGACGGTGCTCGAAATCCATAAACCAAGGGGGTTTCCCAGATGTGAAGTCCCAATTAAACATCAAACCATTTAGAATAGGATCCACATCTAGGATATCATCCTAGCTACCATATTCTCTTGAATATTTTCCTTGGCTCTAACTGTAAAAAAGAAAAAGGAATGCAGATGTGCCTTCGAAAAGAAAGTAAGTGTTCCTAGTGAGTGTTCAGTTGTAAGTGTGTCAAGTTTCTTCTACTGCGAAAGGAGAGAAAGAAGTGAGCCTCTAAGAGAGAGGTAATAATACCACCCTAGTAGAGACAAAAGCAACCAAGAAGGATCCATCTAACATCGAGCGGAATAGTCCACAAAAAATGTGATGGTGATTACAATCAATCAATGAGAAAGATATGTCTAGTATCCTGCAAAATGGTCCACAAGGATGGGACAATGATAACAACCATTACATCACATTATCAACATGATAAGTGAAAAAATAATTGAAATATTCCAACTACTTTAGCACAAATGAAAGAAAACATGGACTACAAACCTCCATAGAATATTCTTACAAATACTCAAGATCCACACATGACAAATATGTTAGCCATGAGGCTTGTGATATTAAGTAAAATTCCCAAGGCACATGTATACAATGAACACCACTAGCTCCAATAGTGGAACGATAAAGCCAGTCCTTGCTACCCAAAAGAACTAGCTTGTTTCTCTAATGCCTTGTGGGAGGAGCCAAGGTGAAAACTCCCTTTCTCATACAATGAGGGTGTATATATAACCAATGGGGAGGTGATGCTTCACCTTCCTTATGACTCTTTGTCTACCCTCATGATTTTTTGACTTCCCATTACTTTTCTACTTTGTATGACAATTTATATTTTATACATATCCTTTAGGCTTCCACTTTACAATACATTTCTCCAATCTTGAATTACATATTCCACAAAATGATGTGGCACATGATGACGCATGACAAGAAATGACATGACACTAATGATATGGACTACATGATGACATGGCAATGTGAAGCCATTCTTTATTCTTTTTTCTTTGGTTCTTCATGAAAATATGGTGCATGTTCTTATTCTTCCTCCTCCTTATGACTTGAAGATGAGGATTCTTCCATGTGATCTTGATATTTCATCTTCTTTTATAGTATGGTGTTCCTTCGTCTTCTCACCTAATGACAATCTTATCTCTTTAGCTCCATATGTGTCTTCTATCATGTCCTCCTTTTCCATCTCTTTCTTCACCATATTTCCATATCATGATAGAGTACCTACATATGCAATCCACTGATGGAAAGATGACATCATTCTGATAAACCCCTAGTCTATGATCGTGGATATTGATTCATTGACTAATTTGGAACTGGGTGACAGGCTACAAAAGAGGCTCAAAAACTTCACAATTGCACAACTTAGATAGTCAACGATGAAGCTTGAGCCTTAAGACTATGCAATGTGCAGTTAATGCTAGACTAACAAGGTAAACCGTGCAATCTGGGAGGTCAATGTGACAAGCTGAGGGAATGGGCACTCGATTAATCTATTGCATAGTTCTAGAGGATAGAGGAGCCTAGGTGATTACACAATTTCATAGTTCAATATCTCAAGGCTAAGGCTTGAGCCTTGAGACTGCACAATGTGCAATAGTGATTTGGTAGGAGAGAGAAATTGTGTTATTTTGGGAGTCAGTGAACCAGGCTTAAGGTATTTTTCATTGTTTCATACAACTGTACCATTCCGGGAGGAAACGAAGGTCTAGTGATTGTGTAGTTACATAGCTGAAGAGATTAGGGTTTGAGTTTGAGCAAGGAGATTGTGCAGTGTGCGATTGGGGCAAGGTTGGAGGGATGAATTGCGTAATTTTGGAGGCCAAGGCTCAGGCTTCAGCATTGAAACTCCATAGTGCATAGTTGTAGGAGGCTGAAACTGCGCATTATGCACTATCAAGAAGAAATGTTGCATATTGAGGATTGGAACTATGTAATGCACATTTCAGGAAGGCCAGATGAGGCTAAGTTGCTGGGAATTTGTAGAAATTTGGCTAAGTGTGGGGTCAATGAAACTAATGTGAATAGTGATAGGACTTAACTACAATCACATGCTTATACATTTGAAGAAACATCATATATCATTTGAAATAGATGAATACATATTTCCCTTAGTGCAATAACCTTTGCAACAAATTATGACAAGTGTGACACTAAAGATACACTTTGCGATGACAATAACAAGACTTCTATGACAATGCTTAAAACTTTAGAAATGAGTGTGATGTCTTTGTACATGGTAATATCAAATAATTTTCATAAATATAACCTCTTGAAAACACCAAAAAAAGCTTATGTACATCGTGGGACACTTAACATGCAAAACGACGACAATTTCTACAGTGCGAATGAAACTTGTGATATGTGAAAAATAGTTAAAGTAACACATGCCAGAGCTAAGATAACATGAAAAAGACACTAATTAGAGTAAAACCAAGTGAAATAAACACCCAAAAACATGAACATGACACTTGTGAAAACAAAGGTGCATGAAAGCGACAATTTTCAAAACTCACCGAAATAGAAATACAATCCCAACTAGAAATGAGAAACTATTGGTGTCAGTGTGCACTAACTACTGGTATGGATTAGAAATCACACAAGCACAGTCTTGATGGACCATGCTATTCATATTCAAGCTTGCATAAAATAATATGCTAATGTACTTGTTGCGGACCGAGCATGTTGTAGCAAGTGACTTTGACACTTCCAATCCAAGAAGGCAACCCAAAATAATCACTGACCAAGAAGTGACTATAGAATGTCTGATTGTAGGATCCAAAGTAGGATCCAAAATTCGAGTGTAGGCAAACTTTGGAGGGTGTTTGTCACAGTGAAAACACTTGGTGAGACACTGGTAGAACTATAGGTTCTTTCTCTTAGTGAATTATTTCATGATATTACCATGGATTCTTGACTTTCCCTATGCATAAACATAGTCCCCTTTATTCCCTTACTCAGTTAAACACAAACATAAGATCAACGATCACAAAATGTTTTTAATCAGAATAAGGTAATGAAGTTCATGATCTTTGTATTTTCATAGTATGATTTTTCATCTCGGGTGTTTCTCCCCTACCATTAGGGCTAAACAATTCCCTGACAAAGTCACTTCGGGGACAAAAAATTGCTCTGCTGCCAGTAGGCTTGGAAAGTACCCCAACAGAATTGCTTGCTTCACCTCTCTACATAGGAAGTCTTTGTCTTCTTTCCCCTTTATTTATTTATTTTATATAGGACTGTACCTCGGCACTTATTTATTTCATGGGTGGAAGAGGGATCTCAACTTATTGAGAGAAAGAGAGGTTATCCCTTCATAGAAGAATATATAAGACCTATGATATGGGTTTTCTTGTTTATATTTTCTCATTGTCATTATCTACTTGATTGGATTAGCCTGAAAACACAGAAGCATAAAAACCTGAGTGTAGGCATGAGTTTTCCAAAATAGACATATAGACCATGGTATAACACGAGGCTTTCTTAACAGAGGGATTGTATTTTTCATCGGAACATCATTGACCCAAATATGTAATGAAGACAAGGAAGAAGGACAGAGAGTTAGTCAAATATTGCAGTTTCACAAAGTCCTTTTCTATTTTTCCACATTCCCTTTTTGGCAAACATAGCATGTTCATGCAAGGTCTCATCAAATGAAGGAAAGACAACACACAACAAGGAAACAAAACCACAAGATTGGAGAGAAAGTGGCTAAACCAAAACATGGTGTGAAAGAAAAACTAGAAAACACAAGACAAACCACGAGAAATGAATGCGGGATGAATGTGTAGGTAGACTAAAAGGAAACTAGACCTACTCCTAACCTAACTAACTAGAAGGTTGGGGTAATGTATAATGGAATTTCCAATGTATCCACCATAATTGTTCTTGACCTGAAATCACAAAGATGTGATCAATTAAAACAAATATAAAACAATAAGCAATAGAAAATATAAGAACTTGAAAATCTTGCACAAAAACTTGAATATATTTCATTTCATTATAAAGACAAGCCACAACCACCACTCCCAATCAATTTATATTCTTACCTTTTCGATTAGAACCATCATTCAATAAAACCTTGAAAT
>APFE031560156.1:7709-18215 GCA_000404065.3 Pinus taeda | reverse complement strand
TTCTTGAGCTGGTTTCATAACATTTGGTATCAGAGCTTTGGATTTTAGGGTTTCGCTGCTCCAAACAGGTCATCGTGGCATTTGCGCTATAACTTTTTTTCTGCAACGTTTCAGAAGCTAAAAAAAAACCCATTTGAGGAGACATCGCGCTGAATCTTGGGTCCGAATTTCAGAGCTTGTTGTGCTATATTTGTGGAGATATGATCTGAGGAATTTGGTCTTTTTGCAGACTCCTGAATTACATTCCAAACAGGGGACCTGGGGAAAATCGTCATAACTTTTTCTCTGAGGATTGGATTGAAATTTCGTAAGAAGGTACAGAAAGAGGACGGGCTATAGTTGCTTGTATATATTTTCAGAGCGAAAGGTCAAAGCAGTGACTCGTGGCAAGTCGTACAAGTTCGCTCTACTGAACTAGTCTATAATCAGGTCACTGTGGGAGATTTCACATAACTCTTCCTTGGAGAATCCAATTTGGATCAGACTGGTGGCATTGGAAAGAGGACACAGAGGTCTACCACAGGTCGCAATTTCATAACTGGATGATCTGAAAGTACAGAGATACATCAGAGGCAATATCGAGCTCCTACAAAGTGAAAAAAGGTGTGTAGATTCTCTTAAATTTTTGCTTAAGACTGGTTTGAAAATTTATTTTGAAGGAATTCAAAGGGCTAGTAGAGCATTATTCTCGGTAACTGATGCCCCGAGCAAAGAAAATGCAAACAGCTAGTAAGGGACCTGAAAGCTCTAGCATGACTCAAGAAGAAGAGGAAGAAATGCTATATGATATATCAAAATTACAAGAACAAGTGCAACAAGTGTCACTTGCACCAAAAGCGACAGAATCCAAGATGGATGGTTTAAGGAAAGATGTAGAAGCTAATATGGATGGTTTAAAGAGAGGTGTAGAAGCTAAGATGGATTGTTTAAAGAAAGGCGTAGAAGCTAAGATGGATGGCATGGAAGCTAAGATGAATGGCATGGACGCTAAAATTGATGGCATGGATAATAAGATGGAAGAATTGAAGATAAATATGAATAAGTTGCTACAAGAAATGGTCACTAATGGTGAAAGGGTACTAAAGGAAACTCATGATGAGAACAAAAGAAATGTTAATCATGATTCCATAGACTCGAATGTTGGATTGAAGACCCACCATATTCCAAAAATCGATATGAGGAAGTTTGATGGCAAGGATCCCGCAACATGGATATTACAGATGGAGCAATTTTTCGATCTCAATAATGTGCAAAACACACAAAAGGTATGTATTGCAACTTTATATTTGGAACCAAATCAGTTTGTACGGTAGCAATGGCTTTGCTCTCATAAACAAATTATCACTTGGGCAATTTTTATTGAAGAATTGATAGCACATTATGAGGATACAAAAAGCAACACTTTTTTTAGCCAATTTATAAGTCTCAAACAAAAGGGTTCAATAATGGAACACATTGAGGAGTTCCAAAAATTGAACATAAGGGTAAAAAAATATTCCAAAGGAGCATAGGATTGATGTGTTCATAGGTACTTTAAAGGATAATATCCAACATGATGTTCGCCTTTGGGAACCTGATTCATTAGACAAGGCATTTAGGTTAGCAAGAAAAATGGAAAGCAAAATTATGGTAACCAGGAAGCATACCACTCACAACTATAAAGACGAAAGTGTCGTTGCCCCTAGTCTTCCACAACCTACAAGGTTGAAGACACAACAATTGGAAGAAAAAAGAGCAAAAAGGCTTTGCTACAATTGTGATAGCGAATACACTAAATGTCATAAGTGTGCTGAGAAGAAATTATTCTACATAGATTGTGAAGAGGAAGGAGAAAAGGAGCAAGAAAGGTCAAAAGAAGAGGATATACTCCAAGAACAAATCCTAGATAAAGAAGAAATGAATTTGGCCATATCTTGTAATGAAATTGCTGGAATTACCACTCCTCAAACCATCAAGATAGAAGGACAAATCAAGAAGAAAAAGGTAATAGTGTTGATTGATTTAGGAAGCACCCATCATTTTATTCATTGTAAGGTAGCAAAAGAATTGAATTTCTTCCTATATACAGCACCAGAGTATCAAGTGATGACTAAAAATGGAGGAACAATAAATTTCTCTGGAAAGTGCCATAATATAAAGCTATCCATGGAAGAATATGTATTGACTAGCCCAATGCTTTCCATTCCAATGGGAACTGCTGATGTTGTACTAGGAGTCCAATGGCTACAATCCCTACGTATAATAGCTTTTAATTTTCAAGAACTTTTCATCAAATTTTTCGCGGAAGGAAAGGAAGTGGAATTAAGGGGTATTACAGGGAAACCAGGAAAGATAAGTCACTCTAATGGTATGACAAAGCTTCTAAAAAAGGAACAAGGAGGTGTAATTACACAATTATGTTCACTAGATGTTTCCACATCGGAATCATCTATTTCTCCAGATCTCCAAAAAGTCCTTGATAATCATTCCAAGGTATTTAAGACTCCCAAAAGTCTCCCACCTATGCATGATCATGATCATGCTATTCATCTGATTCAAGGAAGTGTTCCTCCAAACATCAGGCCATACAGATATCCCTATGCCCAAAAGAGTGAAATTGAACATATGGCTGCAGAATGCTAGAGGCTGGTATAATTCAACCGAGTCAAAGTTCTTTCTCTGCTCCAGTAGTATTGGTACACAAGAAGGATGGATCATGGCGCATGTGTCTGGATTATAGGGAGCTCAACAAGCTCACTATTAAAGATAAGTTTCCCATTCCTGTCATTGATGAATTACTGGATGAATTGCATGGATCAATTTACTTCACCAAGTTGGATCTTCGTTCAAGATATCATCAAATTGGAATGAAGATTGAAGACATTCCGAAAATAGCATTTAGAACTCGTGAGGGTCATTATGAATTTTTGGTCATGTCTTTCGGTCTTACCAATGTACCTTCAACATGTCAAGGTTTGATGAATTCAATTTTCAAACCATTCCTTAGAAAATTTGTGTTAGTATTTTTTGATGATATACTAATCTATAGCAAGTCTTGGAAGGATCATGTTAAACATGTTGACAAGGTGCTACAACTATTGGAGGAGAAACAATTATATGCAAAAAGATCCAAATGTTTCTTTGGAGCCCAAGAGGTGGAATATCTGGGTCATATTGTATCTTCTTAAGGAGTTAAGGTAGACCCTAGCAAAATTAAAGTCATTAAGGAATGGAAAATCCACACATCCATAGAGCATCTGCGAGGATTTCTCGGGTTGACAGGGTATTATCGCAAGTTTGTTAAGAATTATGGGAGAATAGCAGCACCTCTAACAACATTATTGAAGAAAAATGAATTTTCATGGACTCCGGAAGCAACAAAGGCCTTTGAACATCTTAAAGAGGCAATGTGCCAAGAACCAGTCTTAGCTATACCGGACTTCACAAAAACCTTTATTGTGGAATGTGATGCTTCAGGAAACGGAATTGGTGTTGTTATAATGCAACATGAAAGACCCATTGCTTTTGAAAGTCATCCAATCAAGGGAAAGTTTTTACATAAAGCTATTTATGAGAAGGAAATGTTGGCAATACTCCATGCACTTAAGAAATGGTGACCCTACCTAATGCGAAGACACTTCAAGGTAAAAGCGGATCATGAAAGCCTTAAATACCTTTTAGAACAAAGATTATCCTCTGAAGAGCAACAAAAGTGGGTCACAAAGATGTTGGGTTATGACTTTGAAATCATCTACAAAAAAGGGAAGCAAAATGTGGTGGCAGATGCACCCTCAAGGAAGGATGAGGATGTGGAAGCATTTTTGTGCGCCATTTCTATTATCCAACCAGATTGGATAAATGAAGCAAGGGAGGAATGGAAGAATGACGAAGAAGTGTGGGCACTTATTCGAAAGTTACAGCAATATTCCAGTACGTCTGATACACTTGGCTGGAAAAATGATTCGTTATGGTATAAAGATCGCTTATACCTCTGTAAGAATTCCCAGCTAGAACAAAAGATTCTTATGGAATTGCACACTTCTCCCTTAGGAGGGCTCTCAAGATTTTTAAAAACTTACCACAGGGTTAAGAAGGAATTTTTTTGGAATGGCCTTAAATCAGATATTCAAAAGTTTGTGGCAGATGTTTGGTTTCCCAACAAAATAAAGTTGAAACAATTAAGGCACTGGGTCTATTACAACCTTTATCCATTCCAAGACAACATCGGGAGGCGGTTTCAATCGATTTTATCACAGGTTTACCCAAGTCTGAGGGAAAGAGTGTCATCATGGTGGTAGTTGACAGACTTACCAAGTACACACACTTTTGTGCATTATAACATCCATTTAAAGCCAGTACATTTTCTACTGCATTTATGGAAACAATTCAAAAGCTACATGGAAACCCAAAGATTATTGTAAGTGACAGAGATCCCATTTTCACTTGAAATTTTTGGACGAAATTATTTTCTTTTCTTGGTACTCAGTTAGCTCATAGCTCATCTTATCGTCCTCAATCTGATGAGCAAACTGAGATAGTAAACAAATGTTTGGAAGAATATCTTCGTTGCTTTGTATCTGATAAACATACACAATGGGTCAAATGGTTGCCTCTGGCTGAATGGTGGTATAACACTTCCTTCCATGCAACAACAAAAATGAGCCCATTTATGGCATTTTATGGGTATCAGCCACAATCCATCACATCATATTTAAAATAAAATTTAAAGGTTCAGACAGTGGAACATCACTTCGAACATCAACAACAAGTCCTCCAACTCTTAAAGGATAACCTCGTGTTGGCACATAATAGAATGAAACAACAGGCAGATCAACATCACAGCGAAAGAAGTTTAGATGTAGGTGATTGGGTATTCCTACGGCTAAAGCCATATAAGAAAATGTAAATTATCACCAAAGTATTATGGTTCATACAAGGTGTTGTAAAAGATTGGTACTATGGCATACAAATTGGAGCTTCCTGTAGATTCTCGCTTTGCACCCAGTTTTCCATGTTTCATGTTTAAAGAAGGTTATAGGCAACAAGCTCCCAGTTCAAACAATATTTCCAGAACTTGACGAGGAATGAAAAATTATATTTGAACCAGAAGCAGTCACAGAAACAAGAATTCGACAACTACGAAATCGTTTATTTTCGTTGTATCTTATCAAGTGGAAGAACTTATCCACTGAAGATTCCACATGGGAGGATGAGAATTTTATACAGAAGTATCTAGAACTAGTCAAGCATTGAGGACAACACCTTTTTTGAAGGAGAGCGGCATGTTGGGTCCCTATAATACTAGTGATTACCCCATTACTACTATATTTATACCCCTTATTAATATTGTTGTGCCCCTATTGTCCCCATATTGTTATTATTGTGCCCCATAGAATCCCTCTATTGTTATTTTTGTGGCTTTATATTATTATTGTTAGGTTAGCTGGGTTTATATTGTGACTCTTAGACTCCTTTATATAGAAAGGAAGTTTTGTCATTTGTTCTATCCAAGAATTGTTTTTTTATGTAATGTAAAGGAGGTTTCCCCCTCGAAGAGGCTGAATTCTAAGGTGTTGATCTATATTTTCTATATTTTCTTGAGTTGGTTTCATAACATGGATATTTGGTCTCATTCTTCTGGATCTTGGCAGTGGAAATAGTGATGCTGGGCTTCGCATCAATGATATGCTTCCCTTTGCCATTCCCCTTTTCGTGTTCTGACGCAGGGTCAGAACCTAACTCTGATTCTGAAGCCTTAAACTCGGCCACCAATGATTGTTTTGTCTGACACTCACTTGTGTTATGAGTGGGACTCTTGTGGAAATCACACCACTTTCTTATGTCCTTCTTCGAATTCGTGGTGTTTTTCTTTTCTTGCAGCTTCAACGGGTTGTCTTGGGTCACCTCGCCTTGGCTTTGTCATTTGGTCTTTGGATTTGTAGATCCAAATTCTCACTTATTTTGTATGAACTTTTGCTCGATTTTGATAGCGTATCGGTACGTCATGCCGAGTGAGGAGATGTTTAGGAAATCCATCTCTTCCTGGATGTATTTGTGTAGACAACTGCAGTATTTAAGTACCAAATGCAGCTCAGAGTACTTGATACCCAACTGTGTGCGAAGGGTATGAAAAATGTTTGTGAACTCTGGCACATCTTGGTCTCTTCCCTGCTGCAGTGTTGTCCATTGGATGTATTTGTCCCCATAGCTTTTGACACCGTAGTACCACTCCTTGACGGCATCCCAAAATGAATCCCAAGTGGGTGTGGCTAAAAATAATGATCCTGTACTTTCATTCTTCTACTCGCAATATTCTTCCCACCAGTCCTTGACGTGGGGGGCTGCTTTGAGAAGAGCGAAAATAATATTTTCCCAAATTGAAAATTCATGAACAGAAAGATATACATCTAGCAGATTTAACCATTTATCTACGGCATCTACATCTGTTTTACCCTCGAAAATGGGGATTTCAAAATTAACTTGTACCTTAAATGGTGTGGAGTTGCCGGAGTAGCTGTTGGAATTCGATGCATTTCCTCTGGGTAGCCGCTGAAGGATCTGTACAAAGCTATCCATCATCACATTCCTTTGCCGCTCAAGGGCTTCTTCGAGTAAGATTTTGATAGGATATTCTATCCCCTCATCTTTCTTTTCATTAGCCATGGAAGGCCGTCAGGATTTGCGAGGTTGGTCTTGCAAAGGTTCGACCTGTTCAAGCCCTAACTCCTTATATCCCAACCTCATTGGGGACATGCAAAGAAAAAAAGAGAAAAAGTAGACTGCTCTGATACCACTGAACCAGATTTAAATAGGAACGTAAAAAAATATAGAGATAACCATATACATGAAGATGCAATATAAATAATACTTCATTTCATTAATGTAAAATACTGAAATATGCCTACAAACAGAAATGAAAATAAACCAGATAGGGCGATGGTAGCTTATATCTAAGAAGAGATCTGCTGGCTAAATGCCTCTAAACTATATTACAATGAGGCTCGAAGGCCTATTTGTTGTTGAGAAATAATGGAAAACCCTTAACATCCCAAAACCTTACCCTAGAAGATGAAATGCCAAATTCTGGGCCCCGTTTTGGGTAAATTGGTACATCAATTTGGCGGGGTCGTAACTTTGGCATACGATGTCTATTTGACACGTACAATATCTTGTTAGAAAGATCTATCTGAGAAATAAAACTTTGGGAAGCGAAACATCAGTCTATGGACCCATGTTGCTCCCAGATCTCCCAAAAAATGTTGCTTAGGGCCTCAAAACATCTTTAGAAGTTCAGGACCTGAAAACTGCTAAAAGTAGTAAATTGTGCTACAATTATGAAAACTGAAAAGCCTAAAGGGACAATTGTGGGGGTCCAAATGGGATAGGTGGGTGACCACTAACATCCACCAGGATCAATATATTTTTAATGAAGTTATTTGTCTGCACTTATTGAGTCGATTTATGTTAAGAATCTGAATATGCTGAGAAGGATAGTGGTTGTAAATGCTATGTATTGATGGTGTACTATTATTGGGAATTATATATCAACATTCTTGGGTCTTATATATCCATCGATAGTTCAATACCTGTTGTTGATATGTTGTTCGTCCTAATATAGTGTATGCTAAGATGATATTTGAAGGAAACTTGACTATTGTGGCCTCAACCACTGTGTAGTTGTGCATGGTTCTTTTTTATTTTGGTTCAAATCCCCATGGGAAAGTGTTCCCTATTTTTTGATGTAGTGTTTTTGTGAGATTTATACTGACTAAGTGTCGTTATGATAGAACACAAAATTCTGTTTTGGAAACACTATGAAAATTCCTTTTACTATTTTTTATTGGAAAGGTGTCTACTGTGATTGCCCATTTGTATTTCTGGGATTCTTATTAGAAATCTTGAAGAAGAATGTGTGTCTGCGCCTTGGACAGTGGCCGCATGAATTTATGTTAGTCATTGAGCACTACGACAGAAGAAAATAGAGCACTCATTTTGTTGAATGTTGTCAAAACCCATTGAGATTCTTTCCTAAATGGAAAGTTAGATGTAGCATTGTAAATCACAATGAAGAGAGGTAAATTAAGTCATTAATAGTGTAAAGGATAAAGTTAAGGCCCTGGGAAGTTGATTAAAACAAGGTTGAGTAATTTCACCTTCCTGAAATCTGAAATCAATTTTTTTTTGAATGCTACGAAATCATTTCGTAGCACCTACAAGATTATTGGTGTGCTAGGAAATTATTTTGTGCACCTACAACCAATGGTTTCAGTGCTCTGTGTTTGGTTTCTAAATTCCCATTTTGGCTTGCCTATTTCACTAATTGATAAGTTGAGTCCTATGTAAATTGGATGAGGTAAATAGAATGGTTTGGAAGGTGGGAGAAAGGTCTCTCATAGAATTTGTTAAGACAAACCCACATTCTTATTTTGATTGCATAATTTAAATAATTCTCGAAATTCTAGAATTGTGGTCAATATAGAGTTGTAGATTGAGTTGTTCTCAGTTATTGGTAGCCAATCTAACCCAGTCTACCATCTTCAGTTTCACTCCTTCATACCTCCAAGTGGGGATCACCGAGAATATATGGTAGTAGGGCCTCCTCTTAACCAATTGCATGCCTACCGAGCTCCTGAGGAAGTTGACATCACTCTGCCTACGCTTGGCACTATCAAGTAAGGGCTTCTAGGATGCATTGTTTAGTGGGGACCACCTTTAGCCAATGGTATACTTTCCAGGAATATGTGTCAGACAATTCATCCTAGCTGATGACATCCTAGTGAATCCTTTTGCAACATAATATAAATCTCCAGGTTAGTCCTTTTGTGTTGAGGGCTTCGAGGCCATGTCATCATTTACTCTTCCAATCATGGTCGAGAAAATATGGCAACACCAATACCAAGCTTCCACGAATAGGGTTCCTCCAGGTTAAGGGATAATATTCTCTTTCTTGTGATATAATCTTAAGGCTCCGCTGAACTTTAGCCAAACCCTTCTCACAGTTGATCCTCGCCATGAACCAATTAGGGAGGATTTCTATATCCTAAGAAACTTGTTCAATATTGGTTAAGAAGGTTCTCAATGGAGCTCACTCTCTTCTGCAAATCCATAGCCTCCCGTTGATCCATTCAGCCATGGCTTGGCCATGATGGTTCTACGCGTTTTAAGATCTGTACCAACTTCCAATAATAGATGCAATGATTTACTAAAGTATCTACAAACACTACCCCTATGGAACTTATACTGAAGCCACTTCAAGAACTTCCTGACCTTCAAGTTTTCCCATCTTCGGGATAGGGGATTCCATGCTTGTTGACATTGGAAATCTCCTAACTACCCTCTGCTAGAGACTTGTTGCAAACTGGTGAGGAACTTAATCTCTTATGCCACATGCCAGGGGTTCCATGCTCCAACGCAAGCCTTTAAGTGGCTCTATGGCGCAACTCAGGGATTTCTCAGGCATTTAGATATTTGAAGGGACCTACAGTCCCCAACATCGGTGTCCCCTTGGGAAAGAATGTGGTTTGCTGAAAGTGGATGGCTAAGGAAGCCGATGATGTAAGGTATCCTTTCATTATATTTATATGATGAGCGATTCCTCTGCATGAGCACAACTCCTCGGAATTTGAAGCACACACTTATAATAAATATATGTATATGTTTATTTATACATCTAAATATGTATACATTGGCGTTATTAACACATGCCTCTGCAATGTAACCATTATTCATTAGCTATAGAGGTTCGTATACAATTCTGTCATGTTTCTTGGATCGGATCCTTGTCGATCGTTTCAATGCCTTCAAGGCTTCACAATATATGTTTTTTTATTAAGTAATAACAAATCACGTTTATGTATTTCGTAAGAAGACTATTTCAACACATCAATGTAACACGATCTTACTTATTATGTATAGACATTGCATCTTTTACCATTTATAATCTTAAGGATAAAATGTAGTCCTAAACTATTCTCTATAATATTATGCCAATATAGGAGATGCAACTAATATTCAGTTCATGTACACATACCATTTCAATCTAGAAATGAAAACATATTCATGGGCAATGCAGATACATAAGAGAACTTATCTTGTAGTGTTTGGGAAAATGAGTTTGGGACTACAACTCTCCACCCAGTCTTAGATAGCTACAACCAATATCACTTGCAGCTGTCACCTGTGAGCCAAATTCTAGAGACTGAGTGACTTCCTTGGCAAATCAAACATTGCAAACAAATGACCTAGGAACTAGGGATTTGTTATATATTTTCACAACATAACTGCAGAACCACCAGTGCCCCATTGCACTATCACTTTTACCCCAAATACACATATTTTTAATGTTCCTTGCCTGATTTAGAATCCACGTTGTTAGAGATGCCAGTCATATCAATACTCTCATTACATAATAAACAAAGTAAATTATTGGTTCTATAATCATAATTAAAACATAAAATATTTTAATGGCTATAATGATTAACATAATTTTATGTCAATTTGAGAGCTATAAAATAATTTAAAATATAT
>APFE031560152.1:109088-146237 GCA_000404065.3 Pinus taeda | reverse complement strand
GAAACAATTAAGACACCGGGTCTATTACAACCTTTATCCATTCCAAGCCAACGTTGGGAGGAGGTTTCAATGGATTTTATCATAGGTTTACCCAAGTCCGAGGGAAAGAGTGTCATCATGGGGGTAGTTGACAGACTTACCAAGTACGCACACTTTTGTGCATTATCACATCCATTTAAAGCCAGTACAATTTCTACTGCATTTATGGAAATAATTCAAAAGATACATGGAAACCCAAAGATTATTGTAAGTGACAGAGATCCCATTTTCACTGGAATTTTTTTGACAGAATTATTTTCTTGTCTTGGTACTCAGTTAGCTCATAGCTCATCTTATCATCCTCAATCTGATGGGCAAACTGAGATAGTAAACAAATTTCTGGAAGGATATCTTCGTTGCTTTGTATCTGATAAACAGACACAATGGGTCAAATGGTTGCCTTTGGATGAATGGTGGTATAACACTTCCTTCCATACAACAACAAAAATGACCCCATTTATGGCACTTTATGGGTATCAGCCACCATCCATCACATCATATTTAAGAGAAAATTCTAAGGTTCAGGCAGTGGAACATCACATCGAACATCAACAACAAGTCCTCCAACTCTTAAAGGATAACCTCGTGTTGGAATAGAATAGAATGAAACAACAGGAAGATCAACATCGCAGCGAAAGAAGTTTTGATGTAGGTGATTGGGTATTCCTACAACTACAACCATCTAAGAAAATGTACCTCAAGCAAGATAAGAAGGATAATAAATTATCACCAAGGCATTATGGTCCATATAAGGTGTTGCAAAAGATTGGTACTATGGCATACAAATTGAAGCTTCTAGCAGCTTCTAGATTGCACCCAGTTTTCCATGTTTCATGTTTAAAGAAGGTTATAGGCGACAAGCTCCCAGCTCAAATAATATTTCCAGAACTTGACGAGGAAGGAAAAATTATATTGGAACCGGAAGTAGTCACAGAAACAAGAACTTGATAGCTATGAAATCGATCAATTTTAGAGTATCTTATCAAGTGGAAGAACTTATCCACTGAAGATTCCACGTGGGAGGATGAGAATTTTATACAGAAGTATCCAGAACTACTCAAGCATTGAGGACAACAGTTTTTGAAGGAGAGGGCATGTTGGGTCCCTATAATACTAGTGATTACCCCATTACTATTGTAGTTATACCCCTTATTAATATTGTTGTGCCCCTATTTCCCCATATTGTTATTATTGTGCCCCATAGAATCCCTCTATTGTTATTTTTGTGGCTTTATATTATTATTGTTAGGTCGGCTGGGTTATATTGTGACTCCTTAGACTCCTATATATAGAAAGGAGGTTTTTTCATTTGAATCATCCAAGAATTGTTCATTTATGTAATTTAAAGGAGGTTGCCCCCTCAAAGAGGCTGAATTCTAAGGCGTTGATCTATCTTTTCTATCTTTTCTTGAGTTGGTTTCATAACAATCACCTTAGGTGACTTTCTCAATTGTTTATTCAATGTTTCAATTAATTGTTTCAACCTCCAATTTTTTCCCTTTAATGTTTCTCCTCATTTAAATAAAATGGAGGATTTCTTATCTCTTCTTGTAGCATCCCTCTTACTAGGTTCTCCTTATTTCTTATTTATACTCACAAAATTCCCAATGCTAATTGATTTCTCTGTATCTAGTTCTCATCTACCATCTATGGTGTCTCTTTTTGTGTTCACATTGAGTTCTTTTGTGACTGAAAAATCACTCCTTACTATAGGTTGTTCTTGTATAGAAACTATAGTATCAAATTATGTCTTCACATTGGGTTCTTGTATGACTTACACGTCAATCCTTAATATAGTTGGTTATTGTGTAGTAGTTATAGTGTCAAATTATGGGTATGCATCATGTTCTTGTGTGACTTGTGCATCACTCGTTACTATAGTTGGTTCTTTTGTAGCAACTACAATATCCAATTATGCCTTCACATTGTGTTCTTGTTTGACTAAAACATCAATCCTTACTATAGTCGGTTCTTGTGTAGTAACTATAGTATCAAATTATGTGTATGTGTGAGGCTCTTGTGTGATCAGAACATCACTTCTTATTTCGCCAATTACTTTACAATCACTTCATCAATTCTTCCAATTTAGTTGATTCCTGGTTCTTATGGAGTGAGCACAACATTCCTTCTTCTTAGTTCTAGTGGTGTAACTATGGTTACTTCATGTAGTTTGATTCCCATTTACCTCGTTCTTTTCTTCGGTGAGAATGTTATGAACCCTTCAATAGATTTCTTCCTCTTTTGAGGAATTTTTGGGGTCATGGATCGTGCTTCTTCGATCTCATGGAATTGAAATTCTTCACCTAAAGGGTTAGTTTTGTCATTTCCCTGATTTTCCTCTATAGGTTAGGGCATGTAATCACTAGGTTCCTCAATTTTTTTGGGATTGTTATCCTAATCACAAATTCCTTCTGCATCATCCATGGATTCAATTGTTTCTCTTGTCCTTTCTTTGCTCAGTTTTCTCTCTATTGATTCATCTATAAGCCTTAGGAATTTCTTCCATGTTTGTTGAGTATTTCCCTGATTGTTCATCCTCAAATTTTTGGGATTGTTATCGTAATCACAAATTCCTTCTGCATCATCCATGAATTCAATTGTTTCTCTTCTCCTTTCTTTGCTCGGTTGTCCCTCTATTGATTCATCTGTAAGACTTAGGAATTTCTTCCATGTTTGTTGAGTATTTCCTAGGGAAACAAGGACTATAATTTTAACTAACCCATGATTTTTTATAATTGTTGCAGGGTTCTTCACACCCATCGTATCGCGAGCCATGTGTTGTAGTGTTTTCAACAGGAAATGTGGGATATTTAGCAAGGCATTGTGTCATAAGTGTGATAAAAATTTATATGGTAAGTAGTTACTACATTATATCGACCTTCACATGTCAGGTACCTCTCCAAAAACAGAGCTACATCCTTCTAAACATAGACAAGGAGTCTCGCACATACCCTTTCCCACATGGATGAAGAATTTTGTCTCCTGCCAATGATGACCTCTTGGAAAACCATCATTCTCCTTCTCAAGGAAGCTTCTTCACTCTTTCTATTGTTTATTCTATTATAAAAACTTCCATGCCTTTAACCATGGATTTTTCATCTTCTAGGTTCTTCGAAAATTTCAATTTGATTTCTATATCAAATCCATGTAACTTTTCAAGTTATGCCATCCATCCTGTATTCTTAAACAAGTGATATACTGCTTTACTTTCTTGCAACTATGTCATATTATCTTGTTCATGGTGAACACTTGATCCTACCATTTTATGAGATTTTTTTGAATTGATTGCCAACAGATGAAGCTAAATCTATCACTCAGTTGTGCATGCATGCTATGGGAGGTGATGTTGTTTCCTTTTCTAAATTCGGGAATTTTTTGAATTTAAATTAGTAATTACAATTGTTTTAATTGGGTATTATGGCAAGAGGTGTGGAATATAGTCATTGAGGGTGGTGCCTCGCCACCCAACTTAAGTGTTTGACTAGCCACATTCAAGGATGGGATAGGTGATGGAAAATTCATAAATCATAGTTATTTAAAGTAATAAATAGGCATCAAGTTGTTTCATACCTTATTTGATCTTACCATAAGTGAGGCTAGAATTGTACAGTTGGTGATTGCTGGCGTGACATTTTGCAATGATGTTAGCGTGTGAAGCATGGACTACCGCTATACTAGCGGTAAAACTGGAATTTTTTTTGTTGGACAAGCGACACCACACATACTTTGATGATTTTGTTGTTTGGAAAGTGTCAGTAATTGACGATGCTTTTCTAGACAAGTGTTGACAATTATTGGCATTGTTATTTAACAAGTGTTGACAATTGATAATGGTGTGACTTGTCAAGTGTCAGCAACTTTCCTGTAAAAATTACAGCATCATTCATGTAAAAGAAAAATTACGATGTTGAACATAAATATTATTTGAAAGAAAATGCTTGAAAAAGAGAGATTTTATAATTTTTTTAGATGTTAAGTGCCAAGAAGCTAGTTTTTACCTATCATCTGTCTAACTGCACTCTTGAGAGTTTTCATAGTTGGAAATTTATTTTTCTTCTTCTTCCTTTTGTGGATGGAAAGTTCCAACAAGTTGGTTTTCACCTATTGTTTCAGGGAAAACTATTGTGTTATCGAACGACTAGCCCTATAGGTTTGGCAGCTACCCTAGAAACAACAGCTTAAAGGAATCAAACGATTTCTTCTATGTGCAACAGATAAGAGAAAGATGAAGGGATCAACCTGGAACTTCCACTTAATCACTTGCTTGATCTCTCTCCCCCTTGATAGAGCTTGTAACTCCTCCCCGTACTTAACCCACTTGGAGAGTACCTACAGAAACACAGCAACAAAGAACTGTCAAAGCATCTTGATCTATTACAACATAAACATTACAGAATCAGATATATAATGAACAAATGAAAACATTCACAAATGATAACATTCACAATTGTGAAATCATATGGAATAAAAATTGAAGAACTTTATTAAATAGAAGGGAGAATTACAACCCAGTTGTCTGATCCAGCATCATCCTCCCAGCTTCAATCCCTCTTCACCTCATGAAATAGCAAGATCACACCAACAATACAATGCTCTTTTCCTCAAATACAAACTATCGACACTTCCTTGCAATTCACAATATTCCAGCCTCTAGATCTCTTAGATGAGGGATCCATTTATAGATGTATGCAAGGGTGTGAGTCATCTCTGGGGTTTTGATTAGTGTCATTCCACTTGTTTCAATTGGTTCCACTTGGAGATTTCTTGGATCTCTTTCTCATCCCTGGGCGAATTCAAAGAGGCAAGTGTCATAGGAGAAGTTTCTAGAATATTCCATGAGCAACCACCTAGCAAATTGTCTTGGAAATTTGTCCATCCTCTCCCATCACACCCAATATAAGGCCTAATCAGTATGCATTTCACCTGGGTAGTGTACCACTCAGTATGCATTGCACCCTGCTAATGGAGTAGTCAGTGTGGTTTAGTTTAGGCCCTTTCAAGATGGTTTCGTAGGTGGAACTTTTGGGGAATGATGTAATTAGATGACTAAGCTCTTTTAGGGTATGAAAAAACTCTTTTAGGGGTCAAAGAGCCCTAGTTTATCGACATATAAGTTTGGGGTTGATGTGCCAAAATATGTCTATAACAATTGCCCCCTAAAGCATGAAGTCATAAATTTTGATGTCGGGTGAAATGCTTTATCATGAGGATCTAAGGTTTCGAACTAGAAGGTGACCTGCATAAGTTACAATACAATACATCATCATAATATAATTTTCATGATCTAGCTAAGGTACGCATTCCCATGCTCATCTTTATAAATTAATTTCATGTACATAGATCAAATAGTCGTTTTTAGATATAAACTAGTGATTCTTTAGATGTAGAGTCATCATCTGTGGTTCGGATGACCATCTGCGCAACGCCTTTGTACATTTGATTTTTTTATATCCCTGAATATATCACAAACTGGATGGATGAAACTAGATCCAGGGCCTTCAAACTCGTTCAATATTCACCCGATGTACAAGTCAATCCATGTGAAGAGATGTTCTAAAGTCGAACATGGAAAGACATCGCCTGATTACCAGCCAATAATGTGAGTTGTTAACAGACGAGAGAGGAATCACCGATAATGATAACGACCCTCAAGGTACTATAGTACAATTCACATGGTGTGAATATATGATCTGATGTCGAACACCACGCAAAATATTTTGGTCAAAGGCCATTGATGTCACCCTGTCGTCGGAAGTGAGAAACTTGCCATTGATGCATGCAAGCTTCAAAGCACTGAAAGGGGTGTTTCTAAGTCAAATTCGTGGATAAATAGCTGACATCGACAAGAATTGACCTATCATAGGAGGGCCTTAATGTATCCCACATCTATGACCTGAAATGAAGCAAATGATTTCTGGAGGTGAAAACGGACTGGCGACACAAGGTTCAGGAATGGTAGTCATGAAAAAATGAAGGTTGGAGGTATTGTAGTGGATGAGACATTAACTGGTTTGTGGTTTCTCAATTGAATTACTTCTCTTAAACATGTCGGTGACACTGAGATGGATTGGTAGCGTTAACCCCAATAGATGTATGGTATGAAAGACCAATGGTGAGATGACCGGTGAATGGAAAAACCCAACCTGACTCAATCATGGTGATGAAGTGAAAGTGTCATGTTCAAGAGCAACCTGCTACCATAAGTTCTTCAAGTTTCTTCCCTTTTTCCCTAGTCATTGCTGACCAATACCTCTTTATTTTTGTCAAGCTTGAGGAAGATAACATATGCTTGTTCTATAATTCGTCCTTCGGGAAAACCTGTCACTATGTTTTAACGAGTCTAGCGACAGTGAAACTCGGTCTTGTCTAGAATGGACAAGTTTGTCGCTATTGTTTTAACAAGTTTAACAACAAGGATAACTCGGTCATTTTCATGTTTAGAGAGTTTGAAAAGGGACGAAAAGAAAACTCCAAGAGTTATTTTTCATAAAATAATCCCTCAAGTCCAAAAAAGGATAAAATAATACAAAATGGATGACTTTTTTTATCACTTTAACGAGCCGAAAAAGACAAGCACTCGAATTTTTTCATAAGATAATCCCTCAGGTCCGAAAAAAGTATAAAATCATATAAGAGGGATGACATTTCCAATCACTTTAACGAGCTATAAAGGCCAATTGCTCAACAATATTTTCATATTTAACGAGTCTGAAAAGGGTTTAAAGGAGACTCGATTTTTGAGGAATGAGTGGTGTCTAGGATAGAAACTAGTTCCGGTGAATTTGGAACTTCTCAAAACATGGTGAATTCTGTGAAGAGGCTGGCTAATAAGACCACTCATCACAACTATTCCTCAAAAAGGGTAAAACAACCAAGTGGAAGCGTATGATCGGCCAAAGGGATGGTGGTGATGAAAGGTACACAACCAAGGTTCAAAATGCTGATAAAATGGCAATCACAAAGGTTATTTAGTTGAAGGTGGGTTCATTTATTGACAAGATTGAACCATGGGGGAACCATGCTTGGTGGTAGTTTTTTATTTTTTATATAAGCTCGAAATGACAAAACTAAAAATTAAAAAATGGCAAAACTAAAAATTGAAAAATAAAATTGAAAATGATGGAAATGAAAATGGTTTGCATGCCCCCAGCATGATGAAAAGGAGAGTATCTTATAACGATATGGGAATCTATACTGTGAAGCAGGATTGTTATCCAAGAAGTGACTTAGGGAGAGTTTCCTGTAACCAGATGGAAGTCACTGTGGTGAAGTAGGACGGTTTCGTCCAGAATAGACAAAACTCCATCTTTGACTTCATCCAGAATAGACAAAGGTGAATGGTGTGTCAGACCAATCACATAAATTACAAGGAAACACATCTTTATAGTTTCGTCCAGAATAGGCAAAACACCTCTTTGGCTTCGTCTAGAATAGAAAAAGGTGAATGGTGTTTCAGACCAATCACATAACCTACAGGGAGACTTATCTTTACAACTAGGTGCCTCCATAATAGACAAGGGTGCATGCCCCCTAAGCTTCGTTACATTCACAAGATTGCTCCTAGATATCAGGTGGATGGAATGAAGGTTCAAGTGATACTGTTGATGTGTGAACTTGAACGGTATCATTTCCACTCTCTTCGTTAAGAGTATGATTCTCTGAAGGTGAAATTGGGTCAACTATCACCTTGACTTGTTGACTTTGGTCGGGTATAGACTCATAAGATTCACTTTCAGAGAGAGTGGTTTCAACCGACGGTTATCCTAGTAAAAGACTTGGGGAGAGTTTCCAGTAGCCATATGGAAGTTGCTGTGATGAAGCAGGATGGTTATCCAACACTCTTTTGGCTTCATCCAAAAAGGGATAAAGATGAAGGGCATGGTTCCCTTCACATAACCTACATGGAAACCTAACCTTTCTCATCTTTCCATGAACTTTACTATCACTAGTTGAAGGTGTGTTATCAACATGATCTCCAGAAGTTGATGACACATGATGGTTTGAACGATGAGACCATTCTTTCAAGATCTGAGGAAAGCAAGGACAATCTTGACTAAAATGGTCTCCTGCACAAATTATGCATGCAAATTTGGCTTTGGGAAGTCTAATGTGTGGATTTTCACCAGATGATGCATTCAAAGCAATGGTTGCTTGGTTTCCCCCTTACTGAATTTGCTTCTTCTTCTTCTCCTTCCCTTTCTTCTTCTTCTCAGCCACCTGGTTACTAACATCACTACGTTCACCAAGCGAAGAGGAAGAAGGGGAGGGAGAAACAAACAAAGAATAAGGTGAAGGGTCAACTTTAGTATCAACTGGAGGTCGATTCAATTGCGACGGAATCACGGCATTTGGAACCACAGAGTTTGAAAACAACCATACCGGCAGGCCAATGGTGATCCTCGGAAGGGACAATGTAGCCATATAAGGAGCACCGATATTTCCCCAAGAGGAAAAATGACTAGGATTCCCCTCTAAAGGGATTCCTTGATCAGTGGACTCTGGATTTGATGCCATATGTCTCAAACTAAGATCAACTAAGGAACAGGGATGTTATTCCAATTTCAAATAATTTTAATGACGCTTTGACACAAATTTTCTTTTTCAGTTTTTAAGAGTCGAGAAAAAGCTAAAGATGACTCTAGTCTCCTTAAATTTTTAATGAGCCTAAAGTGACAAATGCTCAGATGGACCTTTTCTTTTAAAGAGTCGAAAAGGAACGAAAGTGATTACTCTGGAAAATCCATACAGATGGATTACCAAACCAATCACAAAACTGCAATATACATCTTGGTGATAAAATTACCAAGGACTTATGTACGGCAATCAATCTTCCCGAATGCTGTGTTCTGTGCATTGTAATCAGGCGGCAGACTCAGCTTCCTATGGATAAAGGATACAAGCCTATTGTGGTCTCCCAATATATACGCGATGCTACGGGGAGCACACATCCATGCTAGAACTTTCATATCAAAGAGGAGGAATCACCTAACCTTCAATGAAAACGATAGTTACTAGTTTTAATGACGTCAGAACACGTCTTTAGCCTGTACCTTTAGATGTGTTGCGTTAAGTTCCAAAGCATTGTTAGGTTCATTGAAATTTACTTTAGAGTTGATCTTGTTTAAAGTTCACCTTTCAATGGTTCACTGCGTGATGTTGATTTTGAAATTCCTAAAATGCAATCTACAATGATAAAAAATCTTTGTTTATTTTGAGCCATGAAAATCCTAGCTACTAGGGAAAGAAGATTACAATTATTTTAAACAAAGAGCAAAGAGCACACACTAGTGCATTTTCCTAAATAATTTTTTTTACACAAACTACAAAATGCTAAATGCAAATGCATGTATTTTTTTTTGTTCCCCTTAATGTGAAAAATTCCAAAAAGGAAAACTTAAATGTAGCAAAGATCTGAAATATTTTACTCAAAGCGACATTTTCGACAATTTCTTTTTCAAAATAGAAAGGAAGACTAAATGACACTTTTCAATTTTGAATAAAAATGCTTTCGACACTTCGAATTCAAATAAATCAAACCTAATACATAACGAAAAGTATAATCGACTATTCAGGGAAGGAAGAATCCACAACACTTCTCTTTTCGACATTATTAGTGTCGGTATCTTCATCCCTCCATCAGTGATCAAATTTCTCTTTTTGCATGCATTTTAGGTGTCCCATCCGATCAGTTCCATTCCATTAGGTAATGGATCAACTGATGGAAGTGGTTGATTATCAAATTTCCCTCATGTTCTTTACCTACTGGCCTATTTTCACAAGTTTAGGTCATTTATAGTGATTTTTTATCATTTACATTTGCAGAAGTCATTTTAGGATTTTCGAGTCTCATTAGGTCTAGGGTTTGCCACCATGGTCTTCAAAAGCTCAATAAGAGGTCAACAGGCACATGAATATGTCTAATATGTTCATAAAATCAAAAATTTTACAAATGATTTTCTCCATAAAGGGTTTTTAACTCAAAACTCTGTTTTAAGGTGAAAACAGAGTTTTTCTATTTCATGTAAAAAAATTATGTAATTTTATTGTTTTCATATGTAATAAAGCATCATCTGCAGCCCTTGGTCACCTTACCAAACTCCAGGACCCTATCTCCTCTAAAATAAATAAAAACATCCAAGCATCAATCCATCAAATGACAAAAAAGAGCCAAACTGCAAAAACAAGGTTTTTAAAAGCTAAGTGAAAGGGAACTTTAGAAAGTGGGTTTTTTCTAAATGAAAAATTAGAGTCCAAATGTATATAAAGTGGTCCTTTGTGTTAGAAGACATCATTTTGTGCTAAAGTGAGAGAGAACAAGAAGAAAATCGTGCTTTGAGGATAGAGAGGGAAAGTTGCAGCAAATTTCAAGATTTTTCTCGACGTGATGCACCTGGGCACTGACCCAATGCACCTGCCAGGAGCTACACACTGGGTGCAAGTTTTCCAAAGGGTTTTCAATGGGCGCTATGCACCTGGGTGTTGGCGTGGCACACCTGTCAACCGAGCTAAAAAATTCATGCCATCAATTTTCTAAGCCTCTAAATTTGAAAATATCATCTCTTCAAGTAACTACACCCTCCCATTTTCCATAGCAAGAGAATTTTTCATCCATCATAATGATTTGAATGGTAAAAAATCAAACCCTAGTTGCTTCAAAGTTTCCTTGACAAAACTGTGTAGGGTTTTGTAGTTTTTGTCATTCTTGTTGTTTTTACTCCCTTGTATGATTTTCCCACATCCCATCCCCCTCCACTAAATTTCCCTAATTCTCTTCCCCTTTCCCTCTCCCATTGACACTCACCTTACCCCCTATCATCAACCCCTAAGCCCTATACCTAATTCCCACTATTCCCCAAAAAACCTAATTCCCCTTTTCCTAAACCCTATCATTCCCTAAAAACCCTATAGCCATCATCAAAACCCTCCTTTGCATTTTTGTTATCAGTCAATCCATCAAATCCCAAGAAAGAAAACAACAGTCACCTATACTTAAGAAAATCTCTTCATACTCCTCATTCTACATTCTACATTTGCAAAAATGGAAACAGATTCAGCTTATGAAAGGGATGAGGAAACTCTGAGTGATTCCTCCCAAGAGATTCATGCACCAAGAAAACCACATAAGGGAGGAAAACACATCTGGGAAGAGACCACCACACTCACGAAGTTACTAGCTTTCCCTCTTGCAGTAACATGTTTTAAACACCAGCCTTGCTACCAGTTTTGTGAGATGGTGGAGAGGATGAAATACCACCATGAACTTGTCAGGTTATTTGTCCTTCATCTTCACAATGGCCAAGTGAACTTAGCAAGTGTTTCCTTCACTTTGACACCTGAAACCATAGCTGCAACAACAGGTTTTCCAAATGTGGGTGAACAGTGGAACAAAGGACAGCTTGTGGGCAAAGAGCATTATGAGCCTTATGTCAAGGCTAGTTATCAAAAGCAAATCAGTAGGGTCTTTCCTTTCAGATATCTACAGGACACTTACTCTCTGCTCATGAAGCTCATTATCAAATATTTCACCTGTGAAGGAAGGTTTTCTCGCTTGTACACTTACCATGTTAGATTATTGATGCATTTCACTAGAGTGAGGATGATGAACCTCCCCTATTTCATATGTAGAAATATTGATAATATGGATACATTGGTGCAAAGGAAACCTCTTCCTCAATAGTTCAGTAGCCTTTATCATTTTTCATTCATCAAGATTTTTGTTTTGCATCAGCTGAGCTTGTTGAGTATTTCATGGGATACTTTCATTTCACATGAGGTTTTCAAAAGCCCTCAAGTGACCCCATCAGTGTTTCAAGAGGAAGGAGGGCCTTCAAATCAGCCAAAGGTTCATGAGACTCAAACTATAGGTGTTCCAGTATTTTTCACTTATGAAAAGGGCACAAGGAGACTATTTTCAGCTCCCAAACGAGTATTATCTCCACCTGGGGTGGAAGGGGTCTTGTTTCCTTCATCAAACCACCTGCAAATGCTATCTTCACCTACGGTGAAAGGGGCTTTGCCTTCTTCTTCAGCAGAGCAGGTACAGGAAAAAGGAAAACAACCATTGCATGGTGAAGGGCCTTCTGAAAGGCCAAGACAGAGAGTTCATTTTGGTTGAGGAAGAGGACAATAATTTGGGCTCTCAAAGCTCAAGACTCAAGGAGGTCATCAAAGAGAAATAAACTGAGATCCAAAGCCTATCACTTGACCTTGAGAGGACTAAATGGGTCATTAATTACCTTGAGTAGTAGAATAAGCAATTGGAGGACAAACAAACAATCATGGAGCTGCAAAATATAAGGGAAAACCGGCAATTGGCAAAGAGAAGGAAAATCAAGCTAACTTCACTAGAGCAAGAAATCGAGGTCGACTGAGAATCATGGTTGGAAAGAGTTAATATCCACCTTGAGATGTTGTTGGGCAAGGCTAATAAGGAGAAGAAGATGTTGCGATGCATGGCTTATCACTATTTGGCCCGGAACAAAATTTGTAAAACAAGGATAAGGAGCCTAAAGGCCAAGTTAAGAAAGACTTTGAGGAGAAAGAAAGAGTAAGATAAGCTGAAAATATTGGTTGAAGCTTAATTGGCCCAGCATAGCACCTAACATAGATCAATCATGCCAAATTTTAAGAAATTTGGTGATCTTTTTGACATTTTTGAATTTTTCAGGGAAAAAATAGGCTTTTCCAGCAAGTGCGTAGTGCCACCGGCGCTCGCTTTTGATAGGGACCTCCATTTGAAGAAACATTTGCGTTTTTGGATTCCTTATGAAAATTTATGCATTCTCAAAAATTAATAGGAAATTTTCACAAGTTTTGGACCTCTAAAAGGGCCAAAAACACCCAAAAAATTTCCTCTCTGCCACTTTTTGGCCACATAGGAAGCAGTCTTGGGAGATTGCAATTTTGGAGGGGAAAATAGACTCCAAATCAAAAAATTCAAGTTGCTCCATAAAGTAAACTCATAGGAATTTCAAAAAAGCTATCCTACACCTGATTTGGACCTCAAGAATCCCTCCAAAAGCAGCTTGGAAAAAACGTTACACAAAAAAATGGCGCTACGCACAAAATGAAAAAGTGCCAATTTTGCTCAAAAACTCTGTTTTCTTCTAGTTTGACTTTTTCTCTCTTATGATCAAATTCATGATGTGACATAATTTAAATTGATGTACTATGATGTAAAAATGATAAAAATTGACTTGATAAGGTAGATACATCAGTTGTAGGTGGTTTAGAGTTGAATGAATCAATTTCCTAGGTTTTAGAGGCAAGTTTTTCCATTGCCTATTTTTGTGTTCCTAGTTTAGATATGGTTGAAACCACCCCTCTTCTCATGGATTCAACCCCTGATAGATAGCGCAGGTGGTTTGGAGGTCTATATCATGTGCTTTTTCAGTCATTTGTAAAGGTTGGACTCTTGTGGATGCATTGAGCACTATTGTACATCACTTCTGCAGTTTGGCAAGGAAATAAACCAAGGTTTTGTAGAATTTTGTGGGATTCTTGTGGTAATTGGATTTAGAATTGTTTTCTTCTCTATAATTCAGTTGATCTTATGTTTATGTGTGCTACCATCTCTCTCTTTCTACATAACTAAATGAATCAAGTTTGAAAGGTGGAATTGATTGGTATTTCAGTGCTCTACCTTGGGGTTTATTTAGTTCTACATGTTTTCTATTGTTTGAAGAGGACTCATGACAATTGCATGCCCTCTCCAACTCCTCACTAGTCTTTAGACTCACCATTACACTCATTTCAAAGTGCTAAGACACTTTCCTACCTCACCCCACATAAACATCTGCAAATCTGTGTTCATTTCTCGAACCCAAAGCTACCTTCCCCATGTGATCTAGCAACCCAACCATTAAATTCAATCAAATTCCTCTAAGCAAGCATACCTAGCCTAAAATTAGTTTTTATATCAGTCATCTCAAGTCTTTCTTGATAATTTTTCATTAAGATTGACAAGGAGAGAGCCCTCTCCCGACCTGGTAGGGCTAGCTACCAAGTTAAGCGTGGTTTGAATGTTAACCTAAACCTGCCTTTCTCAGCCTGAGGTAGATTTACACCCTAACAGACACAAAAAAACAATTCCGACACTTTTTGTATCAAAGCGACGGATCGATTTAAGCAACTTTTCGATAAAGGATTGTAAATGATGAACAAATACATAAAAATATTCACTAATCCTAATCTAAAGGAGGTTGATCTATGTGATGCAAGTAGGCTTCAGTAATGAGGCACTATTCATAAGCAGCAAAAAACAACTAAACAAAACTAAAAACAAGGTCAAAACCCCCCAATTTCTAGAATGAAAAAAGGCTCAGTCAGTCATCGCACCTGGGCTTCACAGAAATAGGGATGCATAGCACTTTACACACTCGGGAGGTGTGATGCATACTAGGTTACAATGACAAACAGTGCGATGGGCTAGGGAGCACAACTGAAATGGGTTTTGGCTCAGATGTGCAGCTATTTTCAATGAGTTAGGCTAAGCTATGATGAACAGTAAAGAGCAAAGTATAGAGGGAGGTCTTGAGAGGTTACTGAGCTACCAAAAGGGCATCTAGAATGCTTGTAAGTCAAATGTTTAATTCATAAACTAAACCAGATATTGACTGAAGCAGAATTCATCTACTATGCAATTGCAGAGCAAGAGAAATTTGAAGGCTACCTGGTTGATTTTAGGCTCTGTCTATAGTTTATAAAACAAACAATAACAACAAAAAAACATCTGTTCATCCCCAGTGGAGTCGCCAATTTGTTTCAGGGAAAACAAGTGTCTTGTCAAACGACTAGCCCTTTAGGTTTGGAAGCTACCATAGAAACAACAGCTTAAAGCAATTCAACAATTTCTTCTATATGCAACAAATAAGAGAAAGATGAAGGGACCAATCTGGAACTTCCACTTAATCCCTTGCTTGATCTCTCTCCCCCTTGACAGAGCTTGTAACTCCTCCCCGTACTTAAGCCACTTGGAGAGTACCTATAGAAACACAACAATAAAGAATTGTCAAAGCATCTTGATTTATTACAACATAAACATTACAGAATCAGATACATAACGAACAAATGACAACATTCACAAATGATAACATTCACAATTGCATAATCATATGGAAGAAAACTTGAAGAACTTTATTAAATAGAAGGGAGAATTACAACCCAGTTGTTTGATCCAACATCATCCTCCCAACTTCAATGCCTCTTCACCTCATGAAATAGCAATATCACACCAATAATACAATGCTCTTTTCCTCAAATACAAATTATCAACACTTCCTTACAATTCACAATATTCCATCCTCTAGATCTCTTAGATGAGGGATCCATTTATAGCTGTGTGCAAGGGTGTGAGTCATATCTGGGGTTTTGATTAGTGTCATTCCACTTGTTACAATTGGTTCCACTTGGAGATTTCTTGGATCTCTTTCTCATCCCTGGGCGAATTCAAAGAGGCAAGTGTCATAGGAGAAGTTTCTAGAATATTCCATGAGCAACCACCTAGAAATTGTCTTGGACATTTGTCCATCCTTGCCCATCACACCCTATAGAAGGCCTAATTAGTATGCATCACACTTGGGCAGTGTACCACTGAGTATGCATCGCACCCTGCCAGTGGAGCAGTCAGTATGGTTCATTTTAGGCCATTTCTGGATGGTTTATCAAGTGGAACTTTTGGGGAATGATGTAATCATATGACTAAGCTCTTTTAGGGTATGAAACAACTCTTTTAGGGGTCAAAGAGCCCTATTTTGTTGACATATAAGTTTGGGGTTGATGTGCTCAAATATGTCTATAACATCTATCATGTGTCTAACTATTCTCCTAAGAGTTTTCATAATTGGAAATTTATTCTTTTTTTTTTTTATGTTCCCGGTGGAGGCATAGGTGTGGAGGACTGCTCTCCCTCATGAAATATATCTAATCAAAGATCGAAGGAATATTACTTGATGAAAGATTCATTTTATATTGGATGGTGATACAAGCGGAGGTGATGCCCATTATCAAGTAAAGGGGTCTGTTGTCCATCTATAGTTCCCATTTTGATAGTTCCATTATATAAAAGTGTATCAATATATTAAGAACCCAACCATCTGGTGCACAATTTTCCTTTGAGGTCCTTTTAAGAATTGTACAAAAGTACCCAATCCCCAATTTGGAATAACTTCTTCTTGATCAGCTGGTTGTGCCATTTTTCTCATTGTTTCTGCAAAAAATATGTGTGTTTTAATGCATCCAAGTGGATTTCATTGAGATCACGAAGTTGTTTTAACCGATGTTTTTGTATTGTTGTTAAATCTAGACCAACCTATATCACAATCCTAACTGTGTTGATTTCAAATTCAATGGTAAATATAGACACTTGCCATTCACCAAGTCAAAATTATGTAGAAAATCCTATTGTGCTTCGTCGAGTTGTCCTATAATCCCATAAGGCTTCAAGAAGTTGATCAACCCAGTCGTGAAGATGACTGGCTATTATTTTAGTAAGTATGTTCTCTAATACTTTTTTGGTGCTTTTTACCTACCCATTTGTTTGTGGGTGATGAAGAGAAGTGACCCAATGTTGAACTTTGTATTTTTTGAGAAGTGCCTAATTTTATTGCCTGTGAATTGTGCTCCACCATCAATATTGATATCCCTTGGAATTCCATATTGGATGAAGATCTCTTCATAAAAGAAGTTGATAACAACTTGTTATGTGGGCTTTGATAGTGTTATTTCCTCAACCCATTTCATCATGTAGTTTTTACATCCCAAGATATAGGATTTTTTATGCATTGAAGGATTGATTAGGCCCATGAAATCGAGGGCCACTTCTCAAATGGATTGATTACCAGTTGTGTTTGTAATGGGATTTCATCAAATTGGATGAGTTAGCCCATGCTTTAGTAGCTATTGCATCATGTAATGTATTTCTTGACATCCTGGAATATAGTGGGAAAATAATATCCCATACATAGCAGCTTGTGGTTAGTTCGTATATATGTATATTTCCAACCATAGAGGCCATCGTGGTAGGCCTATAGAATTTCGTGGATTTCATCCTCCCTTACACATATGAAAATTGTGTGATCAACCCCTATGTAAAATAGGTAGCCATATACCCATGATAATATTTCAATAGATGGCATCATTCTAGTAACAATTTTTTTCAATGATTAAGGAGTCTAATTATTGGGGAGATTAACCATTTTAACTAGTGCAACAATTTTTCACTAAACCTCAGAATGAGAAGATAAAAGGCTTAGTTGTAATGAGAAATGGGTTGGTCAATTCAGAGAGACAACCAAAGCTTGTGTTATAAGCAATGAAGATACCATATAGCAAGGAAAACTTCTAGTTCCAATGGGGAAGTGTAAGGAATTACATTTTTTCTCTACAAATATAAAATAAGAGTGGGAAGATAATTTCTTTTGTAAACATTTGCATTGGTTAGATAGACTCATAATAAAATCTACAATTTTTATTCCCCATGAGGGTTCTCAAGTTAAAATCTTGTTATACTATGTAAATCTTGGTGTGCTTATCTTATGCTTGGTAGTTTTCTTTTCTTGACATTCTATCAGTTGAACCAAAGTAACTATGATAATTATCATTTTCTTATAATGAAAATTTTATTCCCCATATTTTGAAAAAAAAAAAGATTGATAATAGAAGTAAATACATAGTGATAATATTTTTATTCAATAAAATTAATAAAAACTATTTTTTTTGTTTGTTAGTGTGTTTGTGATTTGTGAAAATGTTTTATGGTTTAAGAAATCATAAATTAAGGGTATTTAAATTTTCAAATAGACTAGTTTATGATTTTAAATACTATCACTCATAAACTTTAAATCATTAAAATCTCTTAATCAATGTTGTTAAACACCCAATCCTTTGGGATTATGGTAAATTGTGAATAGTTATAAATACGAAACAAAAAAGTATTTGAGAAAAGTAACATCCCACGTAGTTGGAGAACTGTTTCTGCTTTGTAATAAATTTTTCATCTCATTCATGAATAACACATTGGAATTTTTTAGCAATCCTCCATCTAACATGGTATCAGAGCAGAGTGCTCCTCTACCCTCCTTTTGTTTCTACGCTACATCTATCTTTGAATTCTGTAAGAAGTATCCTCTTGACTAATGAATGAACCACAAAGGTTTTTTGATCCATATTAAAAGCTCGATCACAAGCAAAAGAATTTGAACAGTAGTAGTCATGCAGAGTAAGAGTCGAGATCACTTGTGCTAATGATGAAAAGGATGACGTAGAGCATCTCGTGTAGAGAAGAAGGATCCCATAGACTCGTGGATGAGCTCGAAGATTCTAATAGGATAATGTTGCATATAGATCCATGTGTAGAGATCAATGGTGAGAAATAATTGCAATACGTGTAGAGTCAAGCAAGTGGAAGTCATAACTGCAGAGTAGAATGTTCCACAAACTTCCTAGCCTCTTTGTTCATCATTAGCACTTATATGCTACCATATTGTGGTAATCCTGCCTTCTTCTTGTTGCAATATTACAAGAGATAAACTATTTATTTTCACATGTGTAATGTTTTTTTAGTTGTGATCTTGCATGCTTAGAGTAAATCATTAAGGGAAAATCACCTGCAAGATTACCCATAGTGATTTATATGAGTCGTTGTACATCAATACACTATGAGTGAAGGGAAGTATTACCATATGCCTTTAAGATGACATATTCTGCACATGCAAAGATCCAAGAAATGATGGTGAATATATGCATTGACAATGTTGTGTGTTGACAATTTATTTTGGTTTCTATATGTCGGAGAAATCTTGAGATGTTCTTAAAGACAATTGTAAACTTTGGTATCCTCCTCTAATCTCTTTTGTTCAGTCTCTAGCCTATATATTGACCCACAAAGTTGACAAAATGATGATTTATCTACCTCTACTGAAAGTGACTTATGATTGTAAACTTATGTTGAATGGCTTCAGACTTTTGCAATAATGCAGCTTTTTCCTCCACGAAACAATTCGTAAATCATCCCTATATAAAGTTGATGTATAAAATTTTACCACATCAAAGCAGATGGATTTTCTCCTTTGTGTGGATTGTGGGTGCTTCAAGAAATTGTGGCATCTATCATTGTGAAGCTTTTGATTATTTCCTCATTTTGATTATTATTTTATCACCAAATCTGCAATGTATGAATTTTCATGGTTGGGTTGTCTTACCTTTGGTTTGTAATGGTGTTGTATAAAATGATTCCATAAATGGTTTATGAAGCTCCATAATGCTATTCGAGATTATTGGTGGAATAATTCCTTACTTTTAAATTTTATTTGTACTAATTCATTAGCTAAGGAACGATTCATCTTTATTTGAATTTCATTTGTTGCTAAATACTATGAAGTTGTTGAAGCATTTCTAAATGCTAAATGCATTCACTAAATTCTAGAGTTTGTGTACTTTTAACTAGAAAAGAAAACTATGTAGAGTGGCTCATAAAGATAAATATCACACACATTTTTAATGACCTATAAGGATAAGTCACAAAAAAGAGTCACAATTAATTTTTAATATGCCTCCTAATCATTTGATCTAGGGGGTCAAAAATATGCTCAAAATGAAATTTCTCAAAATCTTCCGAAACTAGAGCCAAAGCATATATCTCATTGTTTTGATTCCAATGATGCTTGAATCACCTAAATTTGACATCGTATGAGGAAGATATCAAGTTTTGAAGCTTTTCAAAAATAGTAAAAAAGTCAACTTGTAGGGTTGACTGTATAGTGTATGCATGCCATGTGGAATTACATATCATGATGTGTTGCTAATGTCAACAGGATTATCAGGTAACAAAGGATCCAATCAGAACTTGACATGTGGCCCAGTCATACATGGAAACTTCGCACATTATAATTGCTTGAAGGTTTTTGGGATGGGCTAATCACGGAGTGATTCATAGCCCAATCCTAGGGCACCATGTGGCACTCCAAATGAGGCCAAAATTTATTTCAATGCACTAACAAGCCTCCGACAGAATGGAACTATTGACCTCCTACAAACTAACTTCTCTACCATTACGCCGTGATTGGTTCTTAATAAACCATCGTGGCAAACTTTTATTTATGGACTATGATTTTAGCAGTTGGGGGGAGGGTCAGGCTGGTAGGCTTGCCTAACTAGTCCAACCCAAAACTTTATGACAATTCTATGACTGATGGTGATTGTTGGGAAGGGTGGGGCATGTGGCACCCTACCCACTCCCTAGCCATAGGTTACAAGATAATGATAGTGACAACTAGTGGGAGATGTGGTGGGGGCATAGGAGAAGGGCACTACAGTTTACCGTTGGTTTGTGGTTATGTGGGGACATATGACCAACAGAAGATAATTAGGGGTTGTGGGTGCGTGGCACCCTACCCGCGCTCATCCCTGGGCCATATGGAACCACACGAATGAGAGTGTTAGGTTTGGTAGGGGCTTAAGGTCCACATATTGAAATTTTTATTTAATGGTTCGATAAAACACACCAAACGCGGTGAAATCCATGGGTTGAACCTGAGACCTATGGGTTTCCAACTCTACACCTTACCAGTATTCTAGATAACGTTTTTGCTGCAAATTTTTGCAGTGAAAACAATTTTGTAGAGCATTTTACAGGCAGATTGAAGAAAGAGGTCTATATTGGCTAATTTTTAGCCTTTATGAGTCCAAGAAGATCCTACACGAGTGTTTTTGTGCATTCTACATGCAACGGTAATGTTATTGATGTAATTTAAGCATTATATGTTGATTTATTTAAAAATTTGAGCATATAATAAAAAGGGCCACCATTGGAAGCTAGACCCAGAGACGTAGCCTAGGAGGGGTAAACTCCATCATCAATTTGTTTTGTTTTGATGTTTCTTATTGTCCATTT
Organism: Pinus taeda; assembly: GCA_000404065.3. Lineage (NCBI taxonomy): Eukaryota > Viridiplantae > Streptophyta > Pinopsida > Pinales > Pinaceae > Pinus > Pinus taeda. The sequence continues at coordinate 125,308 of APFE031560152.1, read as the reverse complement.
TAACTGTTAAAAAAACTACAAAATTTACTTTAGTTTGTGTGTTTTTGCAATCACGATCCATTGCCTAAAAGACATAAACTAGCTTTCAAAACATTTCATGAAACCTTCAATTTTAATTTCAGATTAGTTTAGTATCATAGCATGGTTTTTTGAAGGTTTGACATAATTTGCAAATGTTTTTCTTGAATGATTACAAGGTCTAAATTCAAAAAAGGAGAAGGGGTACTTGAAGAACCAAACCCTTAAATTGGCTCAAGGAGGCCAAAAACTCGACAAGTCATGGCACATGAAGAAGGGCAAGGACCAGAGTTGATTCTGAGGATAAGAGAGCTTTTAGAAAGGCTTTCTATGATATGACTAAGATGTTGAAAGTTTTGTACAATGAGAGGACATCAAGATTGCAAGGAGAAAATTTTAATCAACCAAAAGGTAATGGTGGTGATGGGAGCAAGCCTCCACCTCAACCTCCTCCTTCACCTCCATCTACACCTCCATCCTCACCTCCTTCATCCCATAGACCTGCTCCTCCTCCATCTCCAAAATGACATGCTAAGACTCATTTGATTAAGCTTGATGTCAAGTTTTAAATGGCTATGTAAAATGGGGAAGTAAATGCTAAAAAGCTGGATAATTGGGTTTGTCAAATTCATATCTATTGCAGGATTCAAAATATTGATGATGATTCACAAAAATCTAGCTTTCTTCTCTTCACTTGGAAGTTGTAACCCTTATCTGGTGGGAGGCCAAAACTCAAGAATATTTAAAGAAAAGTGGTAAAATTATCTCCTTGGAAATATTTTATAGTTTCATTAAGAAGGAAATTTTATCCATTAGCTTACATGAAAAAGTCAATTATGGATTGGCAATATTTTAGACAAGCTAAAGGTTATAGTGTCCAAAGTTACACACAAGAATTTAGAAGAAGAGCTTTAATCTTGGGTGTTGATTTAACTTCACAATAAACTCTCCTTAAGTATAAAGGTTGATTACATAGTTATTTGAGACATATTATATGTATGTTTAATCCCACCAATCTAGATGAAGTATGTGTTCAGACAACTCATTTAGAATCAAGAGGCAAGCATGTTCCTCAAGAGACCAACAAGAAACCTTTTAAATCTAGAGAGAAAGGAAAGGGGAAGTGTAAACTCAAAGGAAAAAAAATGCTACTATCAAGAGAGAGGGAGAGAAACTTACTTGTAAACATTGTTCAAAATTGGCCATGATGAAGACCACTATTGGAAAAGGGGAAACAAAAGACGGATGCTACAACTCAATAAGATCTAGGATTTGATTCAAGCGATGAAACCAAAATCACATCCATGGGAATGAAAGGTATAGCTTCTAGTGAAAGTACTAGTTCTTCTAGTAATCCTATTGAATCTCAAAATGATAAAGAAAGAAGTGAGATTTTCCATATCAAGGTCATTACAAAACATACAAAGGTAGATACATTATTTAATAATGGATCCCAAGTCAATCTTACCTCTAAAGCGATTGTCAAGAAACTTAATTTAGAGACTACACCTCATACAAAATCTTACCCTTTGGGTTGGGCATGTGATTATTCAAAATTACAAGTGACAAGAAAATGTAAACTCAAATTTTTTCATCACTGCTAGTTTTATAGATTAGGTAGAGATTGATGTTGTACCACTTGATATTTGCGGGATTGTTTTAGGGAGTCCATACTTGAATAATTGAAAAGTCATATTCTATTGTCATGAGAACAAATATAATATTTTTAAATATGGAGTTGAGTATATTGTTAGAGAAATCACAAGAAGATCAACTTATCTCTTGTTAGTGTTGGTCAAATGAAAAGGCTTGTAAACACTAGTAAGAATTTTGTGTTGTTGATGATTAAACCTAAAGATATTATTGAATTTGAAGCTTCCTCGGTATGTGATTCTAAAATCATCCATTAATTGGTTGAAGTTGTTAACACTTATGAAAATATATTTCAAGAACTTGAAGGGTTACCTCCAAAAAGAGGAATCCAACACTAGATTCAACTGTAGCGGAATGCACCACTTCTGAATATTGGCATGTATAGAATGTCATTTTCGGAGAATGTAGAATTTAAGAAGAAAATTCTAGAGTTTCTTGAAAAATGGGTCATTAGACCTAGTACATCCTTTTGTGGGTCTCCTATTATTTTGGTTTCGAATAAAGATGGTACAAGTCACATGTGTGTAGATTTCTAAGCTTTGAACAAGATCACAGTAAAGAATTTATATTCTCTTCCTCACATTGATGATTTGCTAGATTAGTCGAAGGAATTTATTTATTTTACTAAGTTAGATTTGAGAAGCGGTTATCATCATATAGGATAGTTGAAGATGATATTTGAAAAACTTCTTTCAATACAAAATAAGGTTTGAATCATGTTGAAGAGTTGGATCATCATGTTTATGTTAAAATATGAAACTATGTTCAAATTCCACTACGGTTATCTCATTTTATTGATATTATGATTTCATTGAATTCCTCTTCTTGAGAGGACCAAAATCAACCTAAAGATCACTCAAATCGGATAAGGGAAAGTTTGCTTATGAAGAAACTCCCACATGTGCATATTTGATAAGGTTGACCGTAAACAAAAGTGGACACCCTTGGAAAGCTATAAATACAAGTGACCTCTACCTCATTTTGACATTATTATGGGACACTCTTCTATCTTGGTTTTTGGCTCACACAGGTCTAGGGCTCATCCATGGAAGAACAAGTTCTCTCAAAGATGAAATTGCAGGGTATGAATTTCACATTTCTATTTTAGGGTTTTGGGCCTCAGTCACAAGAATGGAACAGAGAGATATTGACTGCAGTTGCACCCTACCAAGCTCATCTATGTGACCAAAGCATCCCATTCATATGCACAACTCGTCCTTCATGCGACTGGCATCTAGTGTTTCAGATTCTAATTTGCGAACTGCAGTCACTCACTTGTAGGCTCCAAAGAGTGACTGGAAGCTTCCCAGTCGCATGCATGACTCCTCCTCTATGCGAACAGGACCTAGATGATGTAATTTTAGTTTTCCAAATATTTTTCTCATTTACCACAATGTTTGACACTCAAATGTAGATAGTGACAATTCATTACAAGCTTCAGAGTCATAATTTTGAGTATAAGCATTATTGGGTTCATTTCATGGATACTGTGTAGCTTTTTTTGTTGGATAGTTGTATTGATGAAGATATGGATCATTGTACTCTCTTTTGTTGAATAATTTTATGAAAATATAATAAGAAGAATAATTTGAAAGTGTTTTCCCCATATTGGGTTTTTCCCTGGTCTCCAACTAAGCCTGGTGTCTCTATGTGGGAATGCTTTTCTTCTATTGTTCCTTTATGTTCCACTACATTGATGATGATGATATTGTTCTTTTTATATAGTTGCATACGTTGTTGAATAATTATTTAAATACGAATAATGTTATGATGTTATGGGGTGAACTTAATGTGTTAATGAATAAATGAAATTATCAAAGCAAAGAACAATATAGCCCTAAGAAAAATTAAAATGGGATCAGAGTTAGGCTGAAGAAAAGTCATGGAGATCACTCATATGGTGACACCATTTATGGATTCAAGAGAGGATGGAGGAGATCTAAAATAATTTTAGGGTTTAAGGGAACTCTAGGAAATTTGGTTTTTAGGGTTTGATGGATATTATGAGGTTAGGGTTTTAGAGAAGCCCCAGTTTATAGGAAATATTTGAGATATGGTCAAAGTGAAGATGTTCAAGAACTTGTGTCAAATTTGATGAAGCCCTAGATGGGATAGCCTCTATTGGGCCTAGTTTTTGATAAATTTGGTTGAAATATTGAATGAAACATTGTTATATGTACAATGGACAGTGATGGCTCTTGAAGGCTAATTCAACAGGGAGATGACCACCTCTCATTGAAAATAAGTATTTTTTGATTCATTATGATTCTTTATGGATCTTATTATTGTTTTTATTACTACCTATACTTCCTGCATGTATATTTTAGTATTTGTATGCTTCTAACCTCTTTATGAGTTGTGATAAGTGGATACTTCTTGAGGATCATGGCTAGTATAGGAAGAGGCATCTGATGAAAATGTGACAAAGCGCTACAAGCTACTTATGTAAAATAAGAAAGTTTACAGGTATTTGAATACTACAAGGTATGCATGGTATATTGATGGCAAGGTAATTCCTAAGGTATGATGAGAATGTTTCCTTCTCAAATGACTCATACATGCATATGAAAGTGATTTGGATTCATGGTTCCTATGATGAAATGATGCACTTAGTAATAAGCAAGTATTTTATCCTTTAGACATGATGAACTTATTGATTCTATGAAGCTACTTAATATTAACCTTTGATATATTAGTATACTTTATGTTTGATTAACATCTATTATTTTTCATATCTTGATCCCATGAAAAAGGCTAGCACATGTATTCTAATAATTGATAATGTTTGTAAAAATCATGGTAGCCATGATGATAGAAGTATAACAATCAGATTGATATTCAAGATCTTTTGTTGACCATGGTTATGTTTGGATGTGTTTAGTAACTATGGCATATGGTAAAATTTAATGCCCTGACTTGATGGATTGGGTTATGTGACAAATAAGTAATGTTGTGATCATGGTTCTTGAAGTTTATTCGTATTATTTATTTGAAGCTAACCCTTGATGAGAGATTGATGTCATGATGAAGTATTTGATGATAACATGATATAACCATGATGAATATGTGATATAGTCTAACTTTATGATCTAACATATCTATAACAGTATTATAAAAAGGTTGATGACTTGAATAAATATTACTGAGGTGGATTCCTATCGAGAGGGAGAATCTCTCCATAAGATCCTTACTCATATTACCATTGGAATTATATGTATAAAATATTCTTTACTACTGAAATAAGATTTATGGACATGAATAGACAAATATCTGACATTGTTGATCTGTAGCAAAGTTATGATTTGAGAAGAGAGAGTTTTCCCTTACTTTATGCCTCAATCGCATGGAAGAAACTTTATAGGTGAGACTATAGCCTCTCAGTCGCACGGAAGTAAGGTCAAGGGTGCAACTGTAGTCTCCCAACCACACAGAATATGGCCTATGGATGTGTTTATGCCTGCATGACACAAAATTGAATTTTTGTGCATGAAATCAGATGTTCACCTAAAGGAGGTTACTCCTACAGACATGAAGCAGACAACAAGAAGTTATTTGAGCAGGGAAGTTTTAATGTTTAATATAATATGAATATGTAGACTAAATTTGTGTTTGTAGGTGACTGGGATATGCTAATAGATATGTTATTATGATTTAACCATTAAAGTTTGTTTTGCAAGAGTTTGACTAGATTTGGCTTATTTATAAAGATGAATATGTTTGAAGTTTTGACATGATAATTACATAGAAGTTTGACTTGATGATTGAGATATGTTGTGGACTGTAGATCTCACTATGATAGCAAATTTGGGATTTAGCCTGATGATTAATGATTTGATTTGATGATTGATGATTTTCCTTGATGACAATGCTATATGGGCATAGTGACTTATATTATGGTCATGAGGATGACTTGGTGACATCTTGTTGACATGATAAAAAAATGAAAGCTCTAACTATCACCTGGTCTAAAGAATCTGATACTATGATGTTGATGATTTTGATATTAGTTTTGATTTGGCATCTAAACTTTTATAAGTTGACGTAGTTAATTTGATTACATAGTATAGATTTATGTAAGACTAAACATATTGGTTTGGTAAGTATTATGTTTGCAAAGAGCATTGTATGAAGCAAGATCATCAATCTTGATGTGTCCGCATTGACAATTATCTAGTGAAGACAAGATGATGTGTTAATCCAAACCTCTACTTTAGAAGTGTTCCAAGGTATGATTTTGATTTTGGTTTTGGTTTTATATGTTGATGGTCTACTATTGACATATAATGAATCTCTTATTATCTAAGTAAGAGGGAGATGGTTTTTGATGCTCTAAATAATGAATCGCTGCATGATGAATCGATTTCTAAAGTTGGGGAAATAAAATCTATATTGTGAAGCTATTGAAGAAGTGTTGGAAAGTGGAAATGGAAATCCTTAAACACCCTGATTGAATTTAAAGAAGTTGTGAAGAGATATTATTGAACTCAACTTAGCACCCGACTATTGATTGAAACATTGATGTTCTGTTTTGAACACCCATATGTATAGAGAGAGAAAGAGAGATGATGTGCATAGAACCTAAATGAAATCATGATTGAGCCACTTCCTACACATTGAGTTGTCACCAAGCACCCTTCGAGATATTTGCATGGAATGAAAAAAATTGGGCTAAGACATTCTTCCTATGATATGTGACTGCATGGATGTACTGATGATGTTTTGGGATTATTATTGATGAGCATTGTTGTAACATTTTTTCACATGTTATGTTTTCCATTTCCTTTATGTTGAAAAATAGAAAAAAATATAAAATATAGAAAAAAATACAAAAAGAAAAGAGAAATAAAAAAGGAATAAAATGGGATTATACAAGAAAAATAAAATATATAAATTCCAAAGTATAGGACACTTGATTAAATGTCACCACAGTTATATTTGTAATATTGTCAATCCTTTTTGTTATTAACAGGAATTAATTAATAAATGTAAATAAATTTAATATTTAACATCTTTTATCGTCTTGCAATAAAGCCTGAGAGAGAACAAAGGCGGGATCACCCCGGTTAGGATCAACAGCAGAGAAATGAACTTCGAAACCCCCCCACGACTATTGTGTTTAATAAGGGGTGGGGTCCAAAAAGTAGTTTTGTAAAATCCTCCTGTGGATATTGGCCTCTCCACACCCACTAACAGCCTACCCCCCCCCCTTCAAAAGTTGTTCTCTCATTCACTCCACTTCTGCCACCACTTTCAAACCTCCTCACACCTTGCCACTTTTCATTCCCTCATTCATCCACATCATATTACCATTATGACTAATAAATCATTCCTGTTAATGTCTAGTGCATTAACTAGATGTGCTAAAACGATTAATTCTTCCAAATCCCTTATAAAACATCTTGTTTCCCTTCAAACCCTCCTCCTCCCATTCTCTTGTAGCAGCATTAGTATCATTCAGATTGTATCACCTAACAAGCATCTACTACACCAGCAACCACCAATTCCTAGTAATTCAATACAACTGTCTAGAAATTCATAATTCAGCATGTCGTCGTCTAAAGGAAAGCCCAATTTCCCCCACTATAGTGAATTTAGACGAATTTCCCCTGGTTAACAAAAAATAAAAAATCTCTGAAACCCAATGTGAGAATGATCTTTATGAACTTCACAACTCAGAAAATCAGAAATTTTTAGATGCTAGTGGTGAATTGAACATATAGGACTCCTTCCTACCCTAATTTTCCTTTCCCCAAACCCACTTTTTCCTAGAACTTGTCACCTGGTGTCATTTAAGGTATCTACCCTGTTAGGGGGTCGTAATTGCCCATAATGTTGTCTTGTTCACTGTCACTCCTGAGTCAATATGTCAAATCCTTCAAGTTAAACATATAGCCCTCTACATCCTTTTTCTGTAGATTCTCTCATGGAGATCTATCATAAACTCACATTCCCTCAAAGAGACAATATCTTTGAATCATTTTTACCTATGAATTATGAGTTACCAAGAACCAATCCACCCTCTCTTCTTCAATATTTCCATAAATGTCTAGGCAAGTCATCTCTATGGTTTCATGTCTATTAGGTTACCCTAATGATAGGTGGGTTGATGAGGTAATTGTAGCATTTTTATCAGTATTTATTGACGGTGATAAACCATCACTTATTTTCAACTATAGTCAATTTCTGGCAGAGAGCATTCATGATCAGTTTTTGAAGTTTTCTACTCAGGATGATTTTAAGCATCAATCATTCCTTGTGTAATTATTCTATTTTATCAAACAGATAGATTCGAATTTCCACTACAAAAATTAGATGCAGAGGGGAATCCTCATTCAGTTATTCATTGGACTTCATTGGTAAGGAAGAACACAAAGGAGTATTCTTTCAGTGATTCTATAAATTAGTTTTTACATATGACATTGAGTCTTCTCAGTAGAGATATTATACCTAGAATTTCACTTGAAATCAAAAGTCTTCAACTCACTGAGAAAAATAAGATCAGAGACTGGTACCTCTATTAGGATTACACAAAAATCAAGATCTATGGATGTGAGCTTCCTCCCTATAGGTTGCCAAAATTTGTATCAATTAGGATTTTTGCATTGGAATACATCAGACAAATGATGAACATGGATGATATGCATTTTGTATCCAGCAATAAGAACTCTCAATTTAAATTAAAAGCACATATTGGTCATTTTATTGTCAACACCATAGTAGAAACAAAGGAGACAGATCTTCTATTAAAGAAAATGAAGTTCAAATTGAGCTTCACCTAGTCCTATGATCCACTACGGATAATTTTGAAGTTGAGAATTAAACATAATACTACACCTTATGCACATACACCCAGGCCAGAAATAGAACAGTATGCAAATCAAGAGGAGTGGCAAGACAACACATTACAATAGGAAGAAGAACAAAATGATATTCAAACAGCTTCACAAACTCCAATTCCTCAACAGAAAGAGACTAAGAGGCCAAGAGAAAGTTTGTCTCTTATAGTTTCATAAATTCAAGAGACAGACTTCACAGTTTTTAAAAGAAGAAAGAAGACCAATATTCATGAAGATCCATTTCAAGGAAAAAGTTCATAGGAGAAGGAAACAATGGTGTTAACAAGTTTTCATACTTCTACCTTTCCAAGGATTGAAGAAATCAGCACAGATTCTCTTATATCATTTGTTTCTTATGTTATAGAACAACAAAACATTTTTGCTAGGTATAAAGAGATTAAAAGAAAGAATAAAGCATTGAAGGCCACCACATATTCCAAAGTCTAGAAACAGACTTCTGCTACCTAGCACAGACTTTAGTTTGCACTCCATATTGAAAAGGGACAATTTCAAGTAGCTTTCATGGAACCCAAATAGAACAGTATGCAAATCAAGAAGAGTGGTAGGAGAACACATTACAATAGGAAGAAGAACAAAATGATATTCAAATAGCTTCACAAACTCCAATTCCTCAAGAGAAAGAGACTAAGAGGCCAAGAGAAAGTGTCTCTTATAGTTTCATAAATTCAAGAGATAGACTTCACAATTTTTAAAATAATAAAGAAGACCAATATTCATGAAGATCCATTTCAAGGAGAAAGTTCATAGGAGAAGGAAACAATGGTGTTAACAAGTTTTCATACTTCTACCTTTCCAAGGATTGAAGAAATCAGCACAGATTCTCTTATATCATTTGTTTCTTATGTTATAGAACAACAAAACATTTTTGCTAGGTATAAAGATATTAAAAGGAAGAATAAAGCATTGAAGGCCACCACATATTCCAAATTCTAGAAATAGACTTATGCTACCTGGCACAGACTTTAGTTTGCACTCCATATTGAAAAGGGATAGTTTCAAGTAGCTTTCATGGAACCCAAATAGAACAATATGCAAATCAATAGGAGTGGCAGGAGAACACATTACAATAGGAAGAAGAACAAAATGATATTCAAACAGCTTCACAAACTCCAATTCCTCAAGAGAAAGAGACTAAGAGGCCAAGAGAAACTTTGTCTCTTATAGCTTCATAAATTCAAGAGAAAAACTTCATAGTTTTTAAAATAAGAAAGAAGACCAATATTCATGAAGGTTCATTTCAAGGAGAAAGTTCATAGGAGAAAGAAACAATGGTGTTAACAAGTTTTCATACTTCTACCTTTCCAAGGATTGAAGAAATCAGCACAGATTCTCTTATATCATTTGTTTCTTATGTTATATAACAACAAAACATTTTTGCTAGGTATAAAGAGATTAAAAGAAAGAATAAAGCATTGAAGGCCACCACATATTCCAAATTCTAGAAACAGACTTCTGCTACCTAGCACAAACTTTAGTTTGCACTCGATATTGAAAAGGGACAATTTCAAGTAGCTTTCAATCCCTCAAAGTGAAAAAGACTATAACACATCAGTTTTTTTCTTTTCACACCAAATAGATTCATGATGCCATTGATCAAATTGACCTACATAAGCAGACTGGAGAAATGATATATTTTACTTTGACTAGTTCAGCTATGGAAACCTCCAAACTACAAGCTTCACTGAATAACATTCATTCACAATTGAAGATAGAGAAAATGTCATCCTTGGCCAAATATACTAGAATTAAATCATTGGAAGATATGGTAATAAAATTAGGATATGATCCTAATGATGTTAACGCAGTTGAAGAAATGATCAAGAACAAGAATTTTGATATTCAAGCATTAAGAAAATAGTTGAAACCTCCTACTATAGAACATCCATAATACAAATAAGTTGGCCAATTGGAGATAGAAAAATAGAATATGTTCAAAATGATAATTGAACAAAATCTCTAGATACAGAAAATGGAAGCTGAAATGGAGACATTGTTAAAGGAAATATAATAGCAACTTAGTGTTTCAGTTGCCATTCCCATAACAATAACATCTATTGTAGGTACTTCAACAAGAGGGACATATACAATAGAAACTATCATAGTGGATACACTATCTAGTGATACAGCCATAGACTTATCAAAGGCCATGGGAGATCCGACACTGAAAGATTAGGAGATTGAGAAATTAAAATTGTAACTTTAGAAGCTTTAGGAACAAAGATTAAAACTGACAACACATACTTGGATGAGATGAAAAAGCATCATAAGTTAACTCAGAAGATAGAAACTTATGAAAATAAATTTGCAATTGCTGACACCATTGCTTAGGCCAAAAAAAATATTTGTCTTAATATTAATGAATCAATGATTGAATTGTGGCCTTCAATTGGGATTATTTTTTAACAAGAAGAGTTGTTACAGAGATCAAAAGTAGTGGAAAAAGTAAAGGAAGACCTCGACCAAAAACCAGGAGATGCTACACAAATAATTAAGGTTCTAAACTCCAAGGCAAAAGAAGAACTTGAAGAATATGGTATTGGAGGGAAAACTGTCTTGGAGGTGAGAAGGGTGCATACTAAAAGAAATTTAATGTTATAGTTAGAGAATAAATGTCACAGTTTAGAAGTACAAATTAGAAAGTTTCACAGAAAATTCAATTCATTACATCTAAAAGGATTTCCATGTCTGCACGATATAGGTGGTAAACTAATTACACTAGAAGAATATCAGCATAGATTGCATGATATAGCAGTAGATAAAGCTAAATTTGCTAAATTCAAAGGAACTATCACTCGAAAGGCTTTCATGGAAGGTCTAAGTTATGATTTATTTATTCAACATGAGAAAAATAATATGTTCATAACTAAGCCTACTTTTGAGAAATACACCGAAGTAGATGAATCATACAGAAAATTATTAAAAAAAATTATCCTTGATGAAAACAGATGGGACAAATTGTGTGATCTCATTGAATGAAAGACAACAGACTTTCAGCAGCAAAATGCTAAGTTTTCAAGGACAAAGAAAATATTTACAGGAACAAGAAACATAACAACAACCTTATACCTCCAGTCCCTAGCAACAATCCTCGAATTTTGTGCAAGATGTCAGATCAATTCAAATTTCCTTTTTTCTAGTTCTATTTTTGTAATAAATATATATCAGGTTGGATGAGATATTTTGTAATAAATTTTGATTCAAAGTTCAGATATTTTGAATGAAAATTTATAATTACTTTGTAATTCAAATAACACGGGGTTGAACCCTTGTGATAAGCCATTGAGCATGAAATAGGAACAAGAAACAAAACAAAAACCTTATACCTCCAATCCCTAGCAAGAGTCCTCGAATTTTGTGCAAGATGTCAAATCAATTCAGATTTCCTTTTTTCTAGTTCTATTTTTGTAATAAATACAAATCAGGTTGGATGAGATATTTTGTAATAAATTTTGATTCAAAATTCAGATATTTTGAATGAAAATCTATAAGTACTTTGTAGTTCAAATAAAATAGGGTTGAACCCTTGTGATAAGCCATTGAGCATGATTGTAATTCTCTAAACTATTTTTGAGATTAATAGAAGGATTCTGGACTCATTTTTGAAGTGAATTGTACTTTCGTGTGAGTCTTCTAGTTTCTTATTATGTTTTCATATTTATTTATTTCTACACATGTTTAAAGTAAATAGGAAATATGGGTAAGATAATATTGAATATTAATCTTTCTAAAATCCCCTGAAAAGTTATAATCAAATAAAAAGATTAATTAAATCAAAATATCTGTTTGAGTTAAGTCCTCTACATAATTTAACTATTTCTTCATGTTATCTTTTAATATTCTTTATTTGGTTGTAAAATGATTTTACACGCATCATCTATACATGACAAGTTAGATACTCTATTTGAATGTTTAAGGAATCATATTTATTATCTTAAAATTCTACCTTTCATAAACATTTTAAAGCTTAATTCTGTTAAAGGTGAAGAATCAACCCTTTTTATTATATGAGAAATAATTAGGATTTTCATTTGTTTAATAGTTTAAAGAATTGGTCATCCAAACCCATATTAAAACAACATTTTAGATGCTTTGACACAGTTCCTTAGCCTAGAACTATCTACAAAGGACAACATCAGGTCGGTGTCGTTGTTGAGGAACAAAGATTGAAATTTTTGCCTGGGACGATGATTACACTTGCCTCTTAATGGTGATAAGAGGCCAATAGGCTAAAATCCTTCACCTGACAACTCCACTAATCAAACCTGGCTTCATGCAGGCATACTAAATCCTAGTCAGATCCTGATTTTTTCTCTCCTTTATTAGATCTAGAGAGAATAGTTAGAATAACATCAATTAGACATAGGTTAGAAGCTTCTTTAATTACTTCTGCCTTTGTTCTATCTCAAGCACATTCATAATATGACCCATTATAGTCAACTCCAATTCCTGTTGAATTATTAGATCTTCCTCCAAAAGTTTTAGAACTTATTTCTAAAGGAGTAGATATTCAAACTACACTTCTAGTCCATTAGCTTGAAGCTTTTGAACTTCCTTATTCTCATTTGGAACCTACTGACAGTGAAGAAGATCCTAAAGTTTCCCAGTTCGATTCTAAATCTTATTTTGTGTATACTAATCCATCTACTTCCAATAAATATGAAGAGGAATTAAGTATTTATATTAATCCTCTACCTTTTGACGATTTGAAAAGGTTCTTTCTGAAGTTTAGAAGTTAGTTATTAATCCTCATTTCTTCCAAAAACCCAAATCCTCGTGACCTCTTTCTTCTAGTAAATTTGTCTCTCCTAAAAAATAAATTCATCTCATAAAATGGATGGCATTCAACCAATTATGGATGCACATTATGCAGCCTTAGTTCTTCCACCTGCAGCCCAACTCCATCCTTTTCCTGATGGGTATTTAAATCACTTACCTATATTTAAGGGAGAAACTGGGAAATCTGTTGAATATCACTTAGATGCATTCTTAGACTTTGTTGATAACATGAATATTGAGCATGAGGATGTCTACACTAGACTTTTTGTGCAATCATTGAAGGAACTAATAGGATATGGTTTAGACAAATCCAAGCTAATACAATTAATTCATGGGCTAACATAGTTAATATTTTTAAAAATCAATTGGGATTTAAAAAAGATGTTGTGTATTACTTAACAGAATTTGAGGACTTAAAAAGAAACCATGGTGAACTTGTAGTTGATTTCATTAAAAGATTCAATAAACTTTGTAATAAAATTCCCCCTAACTACAAGCGTCCAGTAAATACTGCTAAGGTTACGTTTTCCAAAGCATTTGAAGATGACTTTGTTGTAATGCTTAGGAAGATAAAATCTGAAACTCTAACAGAAATGAAAACAAATGCAATCGAAGTTCAGGCTAACAAATCAACATCTGCTAAAGTGAAAGCTAAGGTAGAAAAGGATGAAAAGAGGATGAAAGCTAGAGAAGAAGGTACCTCATCAAAGACTAAATATGAAGATCATAAAATTGATGAAATAACCTCCCTACTTAGAAATATCTCTAACAGAATCTCTAAAGTGGAAACTCAACCTAGAGTAACTCAACAATTTGCAAATAGACCACAAGTTCAATATAGAATACCTTTCCAACCTCAAATTCTGGAAAGGCCAAACATTCAGCAAATTCAACCTCCCTTAATGATTGATGATCAAGATCTTGAAGAAAATTTTCACGTCAATACAAATGATATCAATTATTTTGAATACCCATCATCACAGAATGCTATTGTCCCAATTACTCAAGATCAATATTTAATTAAAAATCAAGAAAATTCTCAAATTTTTAAGTATCAAGTTTTTTTTGAATTCTTAATTTCTAGATTAAATAGAAGATATGACCTTAGAATAAGACCAGGACCTAGTAGACCAGTTTAAAAGGTTACCTTTGATGAACCTCAAGTAAAATCAGCTGAAACAAAAACCCCATTAATTCAACCACAAAATCAGATACAAGAACAAAATATTATTGAACAATATGTTCCAGATGTCTTTAACGTTGAAAAGGAGTTAGAAAGGGTTACAATTCCAATTCCATTATATGAACTCTCTAAAAATTCAGGTTATAAACATCAAGTTTCTAAATGGATTTAATCTTTAAGTATTGATGTAGAAGGTGATGTCATTAGTTTACAGGATGAAAAACCTCGAGCTATTTTTTGTCTTAGTTCAAATATGATTGATGAAACTGTATCTTACCTCCCTTCAATGTCACCTTGAAAATTCATGACTAACTTTTATATAATTTTTGGTTGCATTCTAGTGCTTCCCATAATCTAATGCCTAAAGTAATCATGGATCAACTTCAACTACAAATCACCAGACCATACCATGACCTATACACTTTTGACTGAAATAAAGTACCTTGTCTCGAATTAATCAAAGATTTAGTGGTAACACTTGCTATCATCCCTATTAAAAGTATAGTCTTAGATATTGTTGTCACAGATATTCCCCAAAACTTGGAATGTTATTTTCCAGATCTTGTTGTGCCAAGTTAGGGGGAAGTCTTCAAATGGGCATGTCTTATGCTACAATCCCAGTTTACGGAGGTGAACATTTAAGACTATACAGAGAATTTAGATTCATTACTATAGTCTGTAAAGCAAATCAAACAATTATCATACTATTTATGTCATTGACCAAGATTTTAGATGCTTTACATTATCTTCTAATGATATTCCAAATCCTCAAATCACTATTCAAGAAACTACCCTCAAATTATAAACACTGGCACTTGGAAAATGTACTTTGATGGAGCATTTTCCAAATATGGAGTAGGGGCTAGAATTGTACTCATTTCTCCTGATAAGAAGAACATAGCCCAATATTTTAAATTAGATTTTGAGGTCACAATGTCGTGGAATATGAAGCCCTAATTTTAGGATTGGAGTTAGCCGAAAGTTTGAAGGTTGAAAATTTAGTTGTATTTGGTGATTCTGAGTTAATTGTCAAACAAATCAAGAACCTCTTTAAAACCAAGCATCCTAGGCTTAGAGCTTATAGAAATGAAGTTTGAGACTGTATAGATAATTATTTTCAAGCATTTAATATCACATCTATCCCAAGAGAAGCAAATATTCATGTTGATGCTCTGGCAATTTCTTCTAGTTCTTTTAAAATTCCTAATCCTTTACAATTTCGTTATCAAATAGAGGTAAAATATAGACCTTCTATCCCCAATAATCTCAAGCACTAGCAGGTTTTGAAGATGATGAACAATTAAAAAAAATCTTACTAGCAATAGATGAATTTTCTGCTTTACATGTGGAAGAGGAATACATTAATGAAATCAAATCAAATGAAGATGATCAAAATTCACATTTAGAACAGAAAATTGTTGAACATGATATTATTAAGTTGTCAAATAATTACATTCCAAAGGGATTAGTTCCCCTAGAAAAACTATTTGATCATAATGATGTAGTTAAATAATGAATCCATACAGGTGATGATGGTTTTAGATAGAGGAGGAATGACTTGTTACAGAGTTTTGTGAACCCAACGTTTCGGACTGCCAAGTGAGTCCATCATCAGGGGATGCGACAATAAATATTCTTCAACCTTAATGATGTATCCATGAGCTATGAATAGGGTATCTATATAGGTTGTTAAGGAATGATGTGAGAAATTAGGTCGGCCATTTATTTATTTA
>APFE031560152.1:15105-102502 GCA_000404065.3 Pinus taeda | reverse complement strand
CCCTTTAAACAAAAAGGGTTGATGTTGCATCAACACTTTTCAAATCAAGATGAAAATCACTAACATTTTAAAAGAAATGTTCATACTTGATACATAAAAATAAATAAAATTAATTAATTAAAAATTAAAGTGTCAAAAATAAACCCTCTAAAAAAAGGTGTTGATCATCAACACTTTTCAAAATCAGCATGAAAATCACTAAAATTTAAAAAAAATGTTCATACTTGATACATAAGAAAATTTAAAGTGCTAAAAATATGCTCCAAAATTTTGAATTGCCACTTTTCAAAATCGGGTGATTTTTTGGTACCTTA
The DNA here is from genome assembly GCA_000404065.3 of Pinus taeda. NCBI lineage: Eukaryota > Viridiplantae > Streptophyta > Pinopsida > Pinales > Pinaceae > Pinus > Pinus taeda. The sequence continues at coordinate 102,188 of APFE031560152.1, read as the reverse complement.
AAAAAATGGGTATTAGGTAATTTTCTTGTTTGATCAGTAACTATGTTAAAGATGATGATGGATATGGCCATCCCAATTGATCCAGGTTTGGGTGTGACAAAGGACATTTCGAAGGCCTTTTACTTTCATGATGCGTTAAATTGGATTTTTAAAAGAACATTAATGAATACATATGCATGCTGTAAAGAAGAGGAACATGACAATCATCAGCACATGAAAACATAAGTCATTAATAACGAAGTTTGTCCAGGAGGAACTACATCTCCCGACCCCGGTGTCAAGATGGTGTAGGACATTGCATTAAGTGTTGTCAATAGTGATGATGTACATAAGAGATGACGTTTCTATCATACAAGGAAAATGCCCTCACGCAGGAGTGGCTCCAAGAGATGTTTTGCTACAGGAACTCTCAGTCAAAAGGACTCCTATCAGTATGACACAAACTCATGCATGATGATAATGAGCATCCTGCTAGCATGGCATAAAAGGGATCTCAATGCAAACATGCAAGGCGACAACATGAGTATCCCATCAACATACAACAAAGGGATCTCGAATAAAACATGACGAAGCATGACAACAAGTACATCACACAGATGATTCCGCATCACATCAAGCAGGAATCATGAAAACAAGTAAGAAATAAGGTCCCACATCAAACATCAAACAGGGATCTGTACAACACAATGCATAGCAAAAGGGGTACATGAACACACTGCATATACCTCACATCCTGGGGCCATCTGAAGAAAAGGGTGCCAAGTTGTTGAATATGTTTGTACCATCGATCTCACGGTTTCGAATCTCATGGGATGACAGCTCGCATGTTGAATGCTGAGACCTGCAATCCACTTAGAAACGTGGCCAAGAAATGAAATGAGAAAATGGAAAATCTGAACACACCGTTAGATTTATTGCGTCGAATAGTGAAAAATCGACTGTCAAATTTCTTAATTATGACAAAGTGAAAATCTAGGGCTCAAGGAATCTTTTAAATTCCCCCTAGATTCCTCAAAGATTCCCTCCTCCGATTCCTCTACAAATCGGCCTCTCAAATCAAGAAACTGACTGCGCCATCGGGTTTGTGTTGCCGAGAGGTGTAAAATCGACATAAAGTTTGTCCAATTTGGACATTGCAAAAATTTCACCCTCCTGGAAATTTCGCCTTGATTTCTGTGCCTGCTCCTGGTTCCTCCATGTTGCCTCCTGGGCGTATTGAGAAAATGTTGGGTTTATATTTGTTCTTGGGTGGATTTAACCAAGAAGTAGTTTGATATGATGGTAATAAAGGAAATTTGTTGAGGAGGGGTTGAGTGGTCAAACCCCGCCCCTCCCATTTTAATATATTATTGTTCTTTTTAAACAACAACCGTATATGTATTTTGGGGTTGGGTCTGCATTGGGCGGCCCACCCCATAACTCCCGTAATAAAAAAATATTGGCGCATTTTAATATTTTATTGTTGGTTTATAGTGGGCGCATTTAATGAGGGTGTTGTCATGGTTTTGGCGTTAGTTGGTGTGTGTGAGGGTGCCCGGGAGGCGGGCAGGCTACATTGGTCTGGCAGGTTCGAGCCTCACCACCCTTGGCTTATGGTTGTGTTTCATGTTTGTTGGGCCATGGGCTAGGTCCACCGGAGGTGGCCCGCCCACCGCCCTTGTAATATATGGTGCACATATGGGAGGGCTCAGTAGGGTAATGGTCCCCGAGCCATATAATTAAAATTTTGGTTAACATCATTTTGGGGGTGACGAGGGTGGCAGGGGTGGTGGGTCGCCACCATAATATATATCGATATATATATATATATATATATATGGTGGTGACTTTCAAATCTTTAGAAAATAAGGGATATTAGGCAAATTAACGAGGCCACAATTTTGACCATTTTCGGGAGCTAGGTTTCATGCCCCAAGATCGGTCAAATTGTAGGACACTTAAACCTAGCCTACATCCCAACTTTGACCAGAACTTTGACTAGCTTGTTCTCCCTCATACAAGCTTGGATTGATGAACCATTTGCATCGCCACTATCAGGATGACGAGATCTACACTCTAATCCTAGTTTGAAACCATTATGATCACTTTGATTTATGATCCCTCTCTGTCTTGTGTGTGTCTCTGGAACCACATGGATCAAGCCTCCCCATTGAGGAGCCTTTGGTCCTCCAAAAGCATGAAAAATAATCTGCAACTTTTCTATACCTTGTCTACATCCCAAGCGTCCTAAAATGTCTTGCTTCCATCTCCTTCACCTTCATTCTTTGGAGCCTTAAGCAATGATTCGACACCTGCAGTCTCTATAACCTGTAGTACATTGTTTTGCAAATTACATGCTTGAATTACATGACCAACTAATGACCCAAGCGTCTCACACTTTCCATGAGTTTAAAACGCATACTCAGTGGTCAAGTTTACATCAATATGGACACAATACCCCAGCTACAAAAACAAGGCCAACATATCATTATTGCTTCAACAAGTGATGGAAAACACATCATCACTACAACACATGATTTACAAAGATAAGGCCAAACACTATTTATTTTGACAAGTGATGGAGACACGACATCGCTTTCACAGTTTATCATGCAACTCAAAATAAGATCAGAAATCATTGTTGTTGAACAAGTGATGTAAAACACATCATCATTTTTACATTTTAAAATGCAACAAATGATTTACAAAAGTACAACCATGAAATGCTAACATATCTAGAAACCATTTTTCACTTATCAAGGTGAATGAGTCATCACCCTGTGATGGTATTGCTTGTCGAACAATCGTTTCACCTCGTTCATGCACTGACATTTTGTCTTTAAGGCGCTGCTCTGGATGAAGCCTCCAACATGTGGCTCTTTGATGGCCACTTCTTTCGCAATGGCTGCAATAGATCTTCTTCCTCTAGATCTTCTTAACATGTTTCTTTACCTGTTGTTGAGAGGGTCCTTCACGCCTCATCCTTTTGTGTCCTGCCATTTTTTTCCAACACTTAGAAAATGTATGGTTATGTAATCCACAAAAGGTACATGTTTTTTTATGCCATGATTTATGTTCATTATTAACAACATGATTATAATCGAAATGAACATTCGAAGATCAAAACTGGTTATACCTTTCCTTGTTATCTCTAGTGTAAGTATGGTGATGAGAGCTGGCCTCAGCTCCTTCCTTTCCATGGGAATTGCCATGGGATGATGGGGATGTTTTCCCATCATTCTCTTTCCTTGATGATTTCAACGATGTCTTGGAAGAATATGACACCTTCGAGCATTCTCCCTCGTGTATCTCAAGCCTGCAAATTGAGGTCTTTGCACAACCTCCAATGGTTGAGTTATGCCTTGGTTATTAACACCAAGTTCTTTTTCCTCCTCGTGCCTCATCCCAGTAAGGAGCCTCATGTTTGTCCCTATAATTGGAATCCCCAAATCCTGAACAGAAATCATACTATGTGAAGACGAAATTGAAAGGAAATCAACATCTTTTACCTCCTTTATCAATTTGGAAAGAACTGATAAGGGCTTCTCATCGGTTTTTGTTGGTGGTTCGCTAGTTGTCTCAGTGAATTCCCCAACTTCCTTTCTGATGTACCCAACAAGGTAATTCTTCTACTTTGATGGGGTTGAAAATGTCTTGCCCATTAATGCCCAAGCATTTTCCTTCATACCCCATTCTCTTCAACAGTTTCTAGGAAATTCCTGTGGTATGATTTTCAAAAGCAGCGAAATCATCATCAGGAAACATACATGAAAACAGAGAACTACTTTTTACCTCACATGGGTCACGTTGTAGCTTTTCCAAGGCCTCATCCTTAGCTTGCAGTTGTTGTAGCAAACTATGTTTCTCCTCTTTCTCTTCATGTAGACACATCTTCAATTCAATGTTCTCTGTTTGAATACTTTGGTTGTTGTGCTTTAGTTCTTCTAGGGCCTCTTCCATGGCTTGCAACTAAAGCTGCAATCACTCCTTTTCCTCTGTCTCTTTCTGTAGAGTTTCATACATTATTTCCACTCTTTGGTAAATTTTGATCATGGTCTCGTACATCGCTTTTTCATCCTCTTCTACTGCACGTTCCATTGTTCATGTTGCAATTCACATCCATGCAAAGACCACTCTGATACCACTTGATCCAGGTCTAGGTGTGACAAAGGACCCTTCCAAGACATTTTACTTTCATGATGTGTTAAATTGCATTTTTAAAATAACATTAATGAATACATCTGCATGTTGTAAATAAGAGGAACATGACAATCATCAGCACATGAAAACATAAGTCGTTGATAACTGAGTTCGTCCAGGAGGGACTACATCTCCGGGCCCCGGTGTCAAGATGTTGTAGGCCACTGCATTAAGTGTTGTCAATAATGATGATGTACAAAGAGATGATGTTGCTATCATACAAGGAAAATGCCCTCACACAGGAGTGGCTCCAAGAGATGTTCTGCTACAAGAACTCTCAGTCAAAAGGACTCATATCAGTATGACACAAACTCATGCATGATGATAATGAGCATCCTTCCAACATGGTATAAAACGGATCTCAATGCAAACATTCATGGCAACAACATGAGCATCCCATCAACATTCAACAAAGGGATCTCGAATGAATCATGATGAAGCTTGACAACAAGTACATCACACAGATGATTCCGCATCACATCAAGCAGGAATCATGAAAACAAGTAAGAAATAAGATCCCACATAAAACATCAAATATGGATTTTTGTAGCAAAATGTATAGCAAAAGGAGTACATGGACACACTGCATATACCTCACATACTGGGGCCATCTCAAGAAAAGGGTGCCAAGCTGTTGAATTTGTTCGTACCATCGATCTCATGGCATCAAATCTCATGGGATAACAGCTCGCATGCTGAATGTTGACACCTACAATCCACTTAGAAAATTGGCCAAGAAATGAGAAAATGGAAAATCTGAACGCACCATCAAATTTGTGGCATCGAATAGTGCAAAATCGACTGTCAAATTTCTAAATTATGAGAAAGTGAAAATCTAAGGCTCAAGGAACCTTTTAGATTCCCCAAAGATTCCCTCCTCTGGGTCCTCTGCAAATTAGCTTCTCAGATCAGGAAATTGACTGTGCCATTGGGTTCATGTCACTAAGAGGTGTAAAATCAACATAAAGTTTGTCCAATTTGGACACTACAAAAATTTCACCCTCTTGGAAATTTCGATCAGCAATGGTTCCACCTGCAAATAAATTAATTAAAAATTCACCTCGATTTCCGTGCCCCCTCCTGGTTCCTCCATGCTGCCTCTTGGATGCACTAAGAAAATGATGGGTTTATATTAATTCTTGGACGGATTTAACTAAGAAGTAGTTTGGCATGATGGTAATAAAGGCAATTTGTTGAGGAGGGATCAAGTGGTCAAACCCCACCCCTCCCATTTTAATATATTATTATTTTTTTTAAACAACAATCGTATATGTATTTGGGGGTCAGGTCTGCATTGGGCAGCCCACCCCGTAACTCCCGTAACCAAAACTTGTTGGTGCATTTTAATATTTGATTGTTGGTTTATGGTGGGTGCATTTAATGAGGGCATTGTCATGGTTTTGGCATTAGTTGGTGTGTGTGAGGGTGCCCGGGAGGCGGGCCAGCCACACCATCCAGGCGGGTTCAAGCCCTGCCACCCTCAGCTTATGGTTGTGTTTTATGTTTGGTGAGGAGTGGGTTGGGTCCACCAAAGGTGGCCTACCCACCACCCTTGTAATATATGGTGCATATATGGGAGGGCTTGGAATGCCATATAATTAAACTTTTTGTTAACATCGTTTTGGGGGTGGTGCCCGCCACCACAATATATATATTTTTTTATTTTTTTTAATATAGTGGTGATTTTCAAATCTTTAGAAAGTAAGGGATATTAGGCAAATTAACGAGGCCACAATTTTGACCATTTTTGGGAGCTAGGTTTCATGCCCCAAGGTCAGTCAAATTGTAGGACACTTAAACCTGGCCCACAGCCCAACTTTGACCAAAACTTTGTCTAGCTCACTCTCCCTCATACGAACTTGGATTGACAAACCATTCACATTGTCGTGATCAGGACCACGAGATCTACGCTCTAGTCCTAGTTCGAAAGCATTCTGATCACTTTGATTTTCAATCCCTCTTTGTCCTATGTGTGTCTCTAGAGCCACCTGGATCACCAATTCCTTTTTCAAAAAAGTAATGAGAGATGTTGAGTTGAGATATGACATCATAGAGAAGCAAGCATATGCCCTTGTTCAAGTCCTAAAAGCATTTAGAACCTATGTATTTCACTCTCATGTTATTGTTTATTTCCCCAATAATGCAGTCAAAACTTTTTTGACACAGATGGAAAGAGAGGAAGGTGTATAGCCAAGATACTTGAATTTGATCTCGATATTAGGCCTACCAAATTGGTGAAAGGACAAGGTTTAGCTAAACTCTTGGATGAATCAAATTGTAAGGTACTTGGTATCAACACCATTTTGCAGATCTTAGTTGAAAATAATCCACAAGAACCTTCTCAAAGTTCAAATAAGAAGAATCCACAAGAACCTTCTCAAAGTTAAAATGAGAAGAATCCACAAGAATCTTCTTCCAATTCATATCATGTTCCTCTTACTCTACATATTGATGACAAATGTTTACTTTCAGATTAGTATAGTGACATAGTGAATTTTCTTCAAGATTTGAAGTACCCACTGGGATTCACCAGCAATTTATCCTGATCTCTTAGACTCAAGGCTATAAAATATTGTATCATAAATGCCAATTTGTATTGGAAGGATCCTTTGAATATCCTTTTATTATGCCTAACTGGAAGTGAAACTAAAGGAGTCATTGAACAATTCCATGAAGGAATTTGGGGAGGACATTATGCTTGGGAGGAAACTACATATAAATTTCTCAGAGCAGGTTTCTATTGGCCCAAATTATTTGCATAGATTGGAGCAAAGTTAAGAAGTTGTATCTCATGTCAGATATTTACCAAAGGATAGAGGCTAGCATCACTTCCCCTTGTTCCAGTTTTAATAGAAGCTCCATTTTTACTATGGGGATTAGATTTTATAGGTGAAATAGTTCTAGCTTCCAACAATAAACATAGATGGATATTAATTGCCACGGATTAATTCACCAAAAGGGTAGAAACAATTCTAATTAATAACACAACAAACACGATGGAAATTAAATTCATTGAAGAAAATATGCTATCTAGATTTGGCTACCCACAGCAAATAGTTATAGATAATGCACAAGCTTTCAACAACATCAAAATGATATAGTTTTGTCAAAAATATTATATTTCTTTGCATCAATCTACACCATATTATCCTCAAGGCAATGGGTTAGCAAAAGCATCAAATAAGAGCATGGTCAAAGTAATCAAGAAAATATTGGCAGATCACAAATGAAGTTGGCATAGTCATCTCAAATATGTAGATTGGGAAAATAGAGTATCACCTAAAAGATCTACTGGAAAGTCCCCTTTCCAACTTGTATATGGAACTGAAACCATTTTTGCTAGACAACTAGCATTTCCAATAGCCAAATATTTACAGGAACCATACGAGGAAGTTGATGATTTTTCAAGGAGAACCAATCAGATCATTGAGTTAAACCAAGACAAAGATAAAGTTCAGTACAAACATCATCAATATCATAAGAAAATGAAAAATTTATCTAAGAAAAAGGCTAGAGAAAGAGATTTCAAATAAGGTGATTTAATTTTAAGATGGGATACTAGAAGAGAGGAAATAGGCAAGCATGGCAAATATAATTTGTGGTCGGGGCCATTCAGCATTGCAGAAGTAAAGGGTAACAACACTTTTATCTTGCGCAACCCGAAAGGATAGTATTCTTCATTGTCAGTCAATGGTAAATACCTCAAACATTATACTTAGTATTAAAATTCTTGCAGCCATGGTTCATTGTAAATTTCTGGTTTTCTTTTAAGCTTCACTATCAAGTGTGATTTTCATAGCAAGGACTCCATAGCCCGAGGAGAAGGCACATTGATCTGCATGTTGTCTACATCCCACAGGGGGAAGCAATCCCCAGATGGAGCCAACGTTGTAACTTCTTTTCACCATGTTATGTTTTCCATTTCCTTTATGCTAAAAAAAAAAATAGAAAATACAAAAAATCAAAATACAAAAAGAAAAGAGAAATAAAAAAAGGAATAAATGGGATTTTAAAAACTGTATTTATATGAGAAAAAATATATATATAAAGTCCCAAAGTATAGGTGCACATGTTTAAATGTCATCATAATTATATTTTTATTACTGTTAATTATTTTATGTTAATTAATCAAGGATGAATTAATATATTGTAGATAAAGTTAATTGATTTGACATATTTTGTCAGCTTGCGATAAAGCTTGAGTGAGAACCAAAGGAAGAGATCACCCCTGCCCAAATCAACGATGGAAGATGAGCTTCAGACCCCCTGTGCTATCAACGTTTAACAAGGGGGGGTACGAAAATTAGTTTGGTAACTTCCACCCATGGCAACGTGGCATCTCCATAGCCATTTCGAGATCCCCCCCTCAAAAATCGTTCTCTCATCCACTCCACTCCCACCTCCGCTTTCAAACCTCCTTACACTTTTCCACTTGTCATTCCCTCCTTCATCCACATCATATTACTGTTATGACTAATAAATCCTTCCCCCAACATCTAGTGCATTAATGAGATGCACCAAAATGATTAATTCTTTCAAATCCAATATAAGACATCATGCTTCCCTTCAAACTCCCCTTCCCCCATTCTCTTGCAGCAACGCTGGTATCATTCGGGTTGTATCAACTAACAAGCATCTACTACACCAATAATCACCAATTCCCAGTAATTCGATAAACCTATCTACAAATTCATAACTCATCATGTCATCATCCAAAGGAATTTCCAAACTAGTGGTAGAAAGCCCAATCTTTTCCCCTGTAGTGTATTTAGACGAATTTCCCCTGGTTGACAAGAAATATAAAATCTCGAAAAACCAATGTGATTTCAATCTTTATGAACTTGAAAACTGGGAAAATCATAAATTTTTAGATTCCATTGATGAATTGAACATATGGGACTCCTTCTTACCCCAATTCGTCTTTCGTCGAACCCAATTTTTCACAGAATTTGTCACCTAGTGTCATTTAAGGTATCTACCCAATCAGAGGGTCGTAATTGCCCAAAATAATGAAGTCTTGTTTACTGCCACTCCTAAGTCAATATGTCAAATCCTTAAAGTTAAACCTATATACCCTCTGCATCCTTTTTTTGTAGATTCTCTCATGGATATCTATCAAAAACTCACACTCCCTCAAAGAGCCAAGATCTTCGAATCATTTTGACCTGAGAATTCTGACTTGCCAAGAATCAGTCCATCCTACTCTTCTTCAATATTTCCATAAATGTATAGGTAAGTCATCTCTATGGTTTCATGTCTATTAGGTTACCCTAGTGATTAATGGGATGATGAGATAATTCTAGCATTTTTATCAGTATTTTCAACAAGTGATAAGCCATCACTTATTTTCAACTACAATCAATTTCTGGCAGAGAGCATTCACAATCAGTTTTGAACTTTTCTATTGAAGGTGTTTTTAAGCATCAATCAGTCCTTGTGTATTTATTTCTATTTTATCAGGAAGATATATTAAAATTTCCACTACATAAATTAGATGCATAGAGGAATCCTCAGTCTGTTATTCATTGGAATTCATTGGTAAGAAAGAACGCTGAGGATTATTCTTTTTAGAGATTATGTAAATAAATGTTTACATATGACATTGTGTCTTCTTGGAAGTGATATTATACCTAGAATTTCACTTGAAATCAAAATAATTCTTCACCTTACTGAGCAAAGTCAGATTGGATATTGGTACCTCTATCAAAATTGCACAAAAATCAGGATCTATGGATGTGAGCTTCTTCTGTATAGGTTGCCCAAATTTGTATCAATTAGGATTTTTGAATTGGAATACATCAGAGAAATGTTGAACTTTGATGATCTACATTTTTTATCCAGCAATAAGAAATCTCAATTTAAATTAAAAGCACAGATTGGTCCTTTTATTGTCAACACCATAACAACAACAAAGGAGGCAAATATTCTATTAAAACAAATGAAGTTCAAATTTATCTTCACCTGGTCGTATGATCCCTTGGGGATGATTTTGAAGCTAAGAGTTGAACAAAAGAATACACCTTATGAACATACACCCAGGCTATAAATAGAACAGTATGAAAATCAAGAGTAGTGGTAGGAGAACACATTGCAATAGGAAAAAGAACAAATTGATATTCAAATAGATTCACAAACTCCAATTCCTCAAGAGAAAGGTTCCCCCCTACAGTTTCAGAAATTCAAGAGACAGACTTCACAGTTTTTAAAAGAAAAAAGAAGACCAATATTCATAAAGATCCATTTCAAGTAGAAAGTTCACAGGAGAAGGCAATAATGGTGTTAATAGATTTTCCTACTTCTACCTTTCCAAGGATTGAAGAAATCAACACATATTCTCCTATATCATCTATTTCTTAGGGTACATAACAACATAACATTTTTTCTAGGTATAAAGATATTAAAAGAAATAATAAAGCATTGAAGACCACAACATATTCTGAATTCTAGAAACAGACTTCTAATACCCAACACAGACTTATGTCTGCACTCGATACTAAAAAGGGACAATTTCAATTAGCTTTCTTGGAACCCAAAGTTCCAATCCGTCAAAGTGCAGAAGACTATAAGATATCATTTTTTTCTTTTAACACCAAATAGATTCATGTCATTGATCATATTAACCTGCATAAGTAGGTTGGAGAAATGATATATTCTACTTTGACTAGTTCAACTATGGTAGCCTCCAAACTGCAAGCTTCACTAAATAACGTCCATTCACAATTAAAGATGTATAAAATTTCATCCTTGGCCAAAGATACTAGAATTAGATTAGTGGAAGATCAGGTAATAAAATTAGGATATGATCCTAATGTTGTTAAAGAAGTTGAAGAAATGAGAAAGAACAAGAATGTTGATATTCAAGCATTAAGAAAACAGTTGAAACTTCCTACTATAGAAGTTGTCCAATTGGAGACATAAAAAGAGAATATGTTCAAAATGATAATTGAACAAAATCTCCAGATATAGAAAATGGAAGCTGAAATGGAGACATTGTTAAAGGAAAAAGAACAACAGCTTAGTGTTTCAGCTACCATTCCCATAGCAATAACAACTACTGCATGTACTTCAACAATAGGGACATCTACTGCAGAAACTATCACATTGGATACACAATCCAATAATGTAGCGATAGACTTATCAAAGGCCATGTGAAATCTAACACTAAAAGATCAGGAGATTGAGAAATTAAAATTGCAACTTTAGAAGCTTTAGGAACAAAAGATTCAAAATGATAACACATACTTGGTCAAGATGCAAAAGATCCATAAGTTAACTTAGAAGATAGAAACTTATGAAAATGAATCTGCAATTTCTTAGGCCATTGCTCAAGCCAAAGAAAATATGTGGCTTAATATTAATGAATTAATGAGTGAATTATGGCCTTCAATTGAGATTACTTTTTAACAAGAAGAGTTGTTACAGAGATCAAAAGAAGCAGTGGCAGAAGTAAAGTAAGACCTTGAACACAAACCAAGAGATGCTACACAAATAATCAAGGTTCTAAACTCCCATACAAAACAAGAACTTGATGAATATGGTATTGAAGACAGAACTAAAACTACCTTGGAGGTGAGAAGGGTTCATACTAAAAGAAATTTAATGCTACAAATGGAGAATAAATGTCACAGTTTAGAAGTCCAAATTAAATTTTTTCACATAAAATTCAATTCATTACATCTAAAATGACTTCCAGGTCTACACAATATAGGTGATAAACTAATTCCACTAGAAGAATATCAGTGTAGATTGTATGATATAGCAATAGATAAAGCTAAATTTGCTAAAATCAAAGGAACTATCACTGAAAAGGATTTCATGGAAGATCTATATTATGATTTATTTATTCAACATGAGATCAAGTATTTATTCATAACTAAGCCTACTTTTGATAAATACACTGAAGTGGATGAATCATTCAGAAAATTATTAAAATTTTCTATCCCTGATGAAAAACAATGGGACAAATTGTGTGATCTCATCGAATGAAATACAACATATTTTCAGTAGTAGAATGCCAATTTTTTAGGGACAAAGAAAATATTTCCAGGAACAAGAAACATAATAGTTATAGCTCTAGTCACCAACAACAATCCTTGAATTTTGTGCAAGATGTCAAATCAGTTCATATTTCCATTTTTCTAGTTCGATTTTTGTAATAAATCCAAAGCAATTTGGATGAGATATTTTGTAATAAATTTTGATTCAAATTTCAGATATTTTGAATGAAACTCTATAACTACTTTGTAATTCGAAGAAAATAGGGTTGAACCCTTGTGGTAAGCCATTGAGCATGATTGTAATTCTCTGAGTTGTTTCCGAGATTAATAGAAGGATTCTAGACTCATTTTAAAGAAACGCGTATTTTCATGTCAGTCTTATAGTTTCTTATTATGTTTTCATCTTTATTTATTTATACACATGTTTAAATTTAATAGGAAATCTCAGTAAGATAACATTGAAAATCGATCTTTCTGAAATCCTCTGCGAAATTATAATCAATTAAACAGATTAATTGACTGATATTATATGTTTGAGTTAATTCCTCTACATAATTTAATTGTTGCTTCCTGTTATCTTTAAATAGGCTCTGTTTGGCTATAAAAGTATTTTACACGCATCATCTATATATGACAAGTTAAATACTCTATTTGAATGTTTAAGGAATCATATATATCATCTTAAAATTATACCTTTCATAAAAAAATTAAGGCTTAATTATGTTAAAGGTGAAGAATTATCCCTTTTATTATACCATAAATAATTATGGTTTTCATATGTTTAACCCTTTAAAGCATTGGTTATCCAAACCCAAATTAAAACAACATTTTTGATGCTTTGACACAGTTCCGTAGCCTAGAACTTTCTACAAAGGACAACATCAAATTGGCGTCATTGTTGGGGAATGAAGATTGAAATTTTTCCCTGGGCTAACGATTACACTTGTCTCTTAACAGTGAATAAGAGGCCAGTAGACTAAAATACTTCACCTAACAACTCCACTAGTCAAATATGGCTTCACACAGGCATACCATTTCCTAGTCAGATCTTGAAATTTTCTCTCATTTAACAGACCAGAGAGATTAGTTACAAAAGAATCAATTAGACGTAGGTTAGAAGCTACTTTAATTACTTTTTCCTTTGTTATATTTCAAGCACATTCACAATCTAACCCATTATAGTCAACCCCAACTCCTGTTGAATTATCAAATCTTCCTCCAAAAGTTTTAGAACTCCTTTCTAAAGGAATAAAGATTCAAACTGCACTTCTAGTCCTTCATCTTGAAGATTTTGAACTTCATTATTCTCATTTGGAACCTATTGACCTTGAAGAACATCCTAAACTTTCCATTTTTGAGTATAAACCATACAATTCAAAATCTTCTTTTGGATATACTAATCCATCTACTTCCAATAAATCTAAAGAGGAATTAAGTATTTATACTAATCCTCTAGCTTTTGAGGATCCTGAAAAGGTTCTTCCTGAAGTTCAGAAGTTAGTTATTAATCCTCATTTCTTCCAGAAGCAAAAATCCTCATCACCTCCTTCTTCTAGTAAAGTTGTCTCTCCTAAGAAAACAACATCATCTTATCAAATGGCCAGTGTTCAACCAATTGCAGCAACACGTTGTGCAGCCTTAGTTCTTCCACCTGTAGCTCAACTCTATCCTTTTCCTTATGGGTATTTAAAACACTTACCTAGATTTAATGGAGAAATTGGGAATTTGTTGAAGACAACTTAGTTGCATTCTTAGAATTCGTTGATACCATGAATATTGAGCATGATGATGTCTATACTAGACTTTTTGTACAATCCCTTGAAGGAAATGTTAGGATATGGTTTAAACAACTCCATGCTAATAAAATTAATTCATGGGCTGAACTATTTAATATTTTATAAAATAAATGGGGAGTTAAAAAATATATTGTGTATTACTTAAGAGAATATGAAGACTTAAAAACAAACCCTAGTGAACCTATCATTGATTCATTAAAAGATTAAATAAACTCTATAATAAAATTTCCCCTAACTGCAAACCTCCAATAACTATTGTTGAGGTTAGGTTTTCCAAAGAATTTGAAGATGACTTTGTTGTAATGCTTAGGGAGAGAAAATTTGAAACTCTAGCAGGCATGCAAACAAATGCAATCCAATTTGAGGCTAACAGATCAACACTTGCTAACATGAAAGCTAAGGAAGAAAAGGTTTGAAAGAGGATGAAAGATAGAGAAGAAGGTACCTCATTAAATACTAAATATGAAGATCATAAAATTGTTGAAATAACCTCCCTACTTATAAATATCTCTAACATAATCTCTAAAATGGGAACTCAACCTAAAGCAGCTCAACAAGTTGCAAATAGACCACAAGTTCAATATAGAATACCTTTCCAGCCTCAAATTCTGCAAAGGCCAAACATTGATTAGAAAATCCAACCTCCCTTAATGATTGATGATCAAGATCCTAAAGAAAATGTTCCTATCAATACAAATGATATCAATTATTTTCAAGGCCCATCATCACAGAATGTTATTGTCCCAATTACTGAAGATCAATCTTTAATTTAAAATCAAGAAAAATCTCAAATTTCTATGTATCAAGCTTTTTTTGAATTCTTAATTGCTAACGTAAATAGAAGGTATGACATTAGACCAATACTAAGACCTGGTAGACTGGTTACTTTGATGAACCTCAAGTAAAATTAGCTGAAACACAAACCCCATTAATTCAACCACAAAATCAGATACGAGAATAGACTATTGCTGAAAAATTTGTTCGAGTTGTCTTTAATGTTGAAAAGGAGTTAGAAAGAGTTAAAGTTCCAATCCCATTATCTGAACTCTCTAAAAATCCAGTTTATAAACATCAAGTTTCTAATGGATTCAATCTTCAAGTATTGACACAGAGGGTGATGTCATTAGTTTACTGGATGAAAAACCTCCAAGTTGTTTTTGGTCTTAGTTCAGATATGATTGATGAAACTGTACCTCCCTTCTATGTCACCTTGAAAATTCATGACTACCATTTATATAATTGCATGTTGGATTCTGGTGCTTCCCATAATCTAATGCCTAAAGTAATCATGGATCAACTTCAATTGCAAATCACCATACCATACCATGACCAATTCACTTTTGACTCAAATAAAGTACCTTGTCTCAGATTAATCAAAGATTTAGTGGTAACACTTGCTTAGATCCATATTAAGAGTATAGTCTTAGATATTGTTATCACGGATATTCCCCCAAAATTTGTAATGTTATTATCCATATCTTTTTTTTCTAAGTTAGGGGGAAGTATTCAAATGGACATGTCTTATGCTACAATGCCAGTTTATGGAGGTGAATATTTAACATTATACACAAAAGTTAGATTCATTAATACAATCTGTAAAGAAAATCAAGCATTTAATCATACTATTTATGCCATTGACCAAGATTTTGGATGCTTTACATTAGTTTCTAATGATATTCCAAATCCTCAAATCACTATTCAAGAAACCCCTCAAGTTATAAACACTGGTATTTGGAAAATGTACTTTGATGGAATATTTTCCAAATATGGAGCAGGGACTGGAATTGTACTCAATAAGAAGAATATAAACCAATATTTTTAATTAGATTTTGAGGTCACAAATATTGTGGCAGAATATGAAGCCCTAATTTTAGGATTGGAGTTAGCTAAAAGATTGAAAGTTGAAAATTTAGTTGTATTTGGTGATTTTGAGTTAATTGTTAAACAAATCAAGAACTTCTACCAAACCAAACATCCTAGGCTTAGAGCTTACAAAAATCAAGTTTGGGATTGCATAGATAATTATTTTCAAGAATTTAATATCACATCTATCCCAAGAAAACAAAATACCCATGTTGATGCTCTGGCAGTTTCTGCCAATTCTTTTAGGATTCATGATCATTTACAATTGCATTATCAAATAGAGGTAAAATATAGACCTTGTATCCCTGATAATCCCAATCACTGGAAGGTTTTTGAAGATGATGAACAATTAAAAAACTTCTTACAAACAATAGATGAATTTTCGGCTTTACATGTGGAAGAAGAATACATTAATGAAATCAAATCAAATGAAGATGATCAAAATTCACATTTAGAACATAAAATTGTTGAACATTATATTATTAAGTTGTCAAATAATTACATTCCAAAGGGATTAGTTCCCCTAGGAAAACTATTTGATTAAATGATATATCTGAAACTTCATTCATACACTCACATCAAGAAAATGTTTAGGACTTTAATATTGGTATATCTAATGAAATCAGAAATGTTAAAATCTCATCATCATTGCCTCAAGAAATCAAAGACAAATATATCAATATTTTCAAAAAGTTACTATAAAGATGTATTTGCATGGTCATATGAAGAATTGAAAACTTATGACACAGCCATTATAGAACATAAAATTCCTCTCAAACCTGAGGCTAAACCATTTCAACAGAAATCAAGAAGACTAAACCCGATCTTGCTTCCAATCATTGAAAAAGAAATTAAAAAATTATTGGATGCAAAAATCGTTGTTCCCTTAAGATACTCTGAATGGATAGAAAATTTAGTTCATGTTAGGAAGAAAAATGGTGAAATAAGATTGTGTGTTGACTTTAGGAATCTGAACAAACTGTCTTTAAAAAATAATTATCCATTACCAAATATGGATCAACTACTTCATAGAGTTTCAAGTTCAAATAGAATTTCAATGTTAGATGGATTTTCTGGATATAACCAGATTTTGGTTAGTCTAGAAGATAGAGAAAAATAACATTCATAACTCCTTGGGGTACATTCATGTATGCCAGAATGCCATTTGGTTTGATTAATGCAAGAGCTACATTTCAAAGAGAAATGGACCTTGCATTTGTTAGTAAGATCAATAAATTCATTGTCATTTATCTTGATGATTTAACTGTATTTTCTTATTCCAACGAGAAACACTTGAGGAAATATTTTGAAAGATGCAGGAAATATAGGTTGTCTCTTAATCCCAAAAAGACACTTTTTCGTGAAAGAAGAAAAGTTGTTGGGACATATAATTTTGAAAGGAGTTGTAGTTGATCCAAAAATAATCTCAGCAATTTAGGTAATCATTTTACCTAGAAACAAAAAGGAAATTCAAGCATTTTTATGAAGAATAAATTTCTTAAGAATATTTATACAATACAGTCTAAATATTCTGTTTCATAGATTAAGAAAGCCATTTTAGAAGCCCCAGTGCTAGCTATTCAAGACTACTCAAAACCCTTTAGTATCTTTTCCTTTGCCTCTAACACTACCTTAGATGTTGTTTTACTACAAAAAAATGATGACGGATATGAGCAACCCATTGCCTTTTTTATCAAAGTAATGAGAGATATTGAGTTGAGATATGACATCATAGAGAAGAAGGCAGATTCCCTTGTTCAAACCCTAAAAGCATTCAGAACCTATATATTGCACTCTCCTATTATTGCTTATGTCCCCAATAATGCAGTCAAAAATGTTTTAACACAACCTGATATAGATGGAGAGAGAGGAAGGTGGATAGCCAAGATACTTGAATTTGATCTTGATATTAGGCCTACCAAATTAGTGAAAGGACAAGGTTTAGCCAAACTCTTGGTTGAATCAAATTATAAAATACTTGGTATCAACAACATTTTGTATATCTTAGCTGAGAAGAATCCACGAGAATCTTCTTCCAGTTCAAATCCTATGCCTCTTCCTCTATATATTGAGGACAAATTTTTACTTTCATATTGGTATAGTGACATAGTAAATTTTCTTCGATGTTTGAAGTACCCATCGTGATTCACTAGGAATCAATCCATATCTCTTAGACTCAAGGCTATAAAATGTTATATCATAAATGACAATTTGTATTGGAAGGATCCTTTGAATGTCTTTTTATTACGCCTAACTGAAATTGAAACTGAAGGAGTCATTGAACAGTTCCATGAAGGCATTTGTGGAGGACATTATGCTTGGAAGGCAACTGCATATAAAATTCTCAAAGTAGGTTTCTATTGGCCCAAATCATTTGTGCAGTTTGGAGAAAAGGTAAGAAGTTATATGTCATATATTTTCCAGAAAATAGAGGCTAGCAGCACTACCCCTTATTCTAGTTTTAATAGAAGCTCCAACTTTACAATGGGGATTAGATTTTATAGGTGAAATAGTTCCAGCTTCCAAAAATCAATAGAGATGGATATTAGCTGCCACAAATTACTTCACCAAATGGGTAGAAGCAATTCCAGTTAAGAATGCAATAGAAACAGTGGTAATTAAATTCATTGAAGAAAATATACTACCTAGATTTGGTTACCTTCAACAAATAGATGTAGATAATGCACATGCTTTCAATAGCATAAAAATGATATATTTTTGTCATAACTATCATATTTCTTTGCAATATTCTATACTATATCACCCTCAAGGCAATGGGTTAGCAAAATCATCAAATAAGAGCCTGTCAAAGTAATCAAGAAATTTGTATTGGAAGATCACAAAATAAGTTGGGATAGTCATCTCAAATATTCAGTTTGGAAAAACAAAGTATCACCAAAAATATCTACTAGCAAGTCCCCTTTCCAACTTGTATATGGAACTGAAGCAATTTTTCCTACACAACTAGCATTTTGAGTAGCCAAATTTTTACAGGAATCATACGAGGAAGTTGATGATTTTTCAACGAGAATCAATCAAATCATTGAGTTAAACTAAGACAGAGATGAAGTTCAGTACAAAATTCGTCAATATAAGAATAAAATGAAAATTTTATTTGATAGAAAGGCTAGAGAAAGATACTTCAGACAAGGTCATCTAGTTTTAAGATGGGATACCAAAAGAGAGGAAAGAGGCAAGGATGGAAAATTGGACAATTTGTGGGATGGGCCATTCAACATTATAGAAGTAAAGAGTAGCAACACTTTTATCTTGCACAACCTGGAAGGATATTATTCTTCATTTCCAATCAATGGGCAATACCCCAAACATTATATTCAATATTAAAATGCTTGCAACCATATTTCATTGTAAATTTATGGCTTTCTTTTAAGTTTCATTGTTAAGTGTGATTTTCACAGCAAAGACTCCATAGTTCGAGGAGAAGGCACATGGATCTGCAAGTTCTCTGCATCCCACAGGGGGAAGTCGTCTCCAGATGGAGCCAATGTTGTAACTTTTTTTCACCATGTTATGTTTTCCATTTCCTTTATATTGAAAAATAGAAATATATATATAATATATATATATATATATATTGAATAGAAATAAAAAAAGGAATAAAATGTGATTTTAAAAAAATGTATATATATGAGAAAAATAAAATATATTAAAGTCCCAAAGTATAGGCATGCTTGTTTAAAATTCGTCGGCAATTATATTTGTATTATTGTTAATCCTTTTAATGTTAATTCATCAAGGATTAATTAATATTTATAAATAAAGTTAATTGTTCTGACATCTTTTGTCGACCTGCGATAAAGCCCAAGTGAGAACAAAGGCGGGAGACCACCCTCGCCCGAACCAATAGCGGGAGATGAACTTCGGACCCCCCCGCCCTCCCCACGCACTATCATCATTTAACAAAGAAGGAGGGGGAGAGGGGGGGAGTCCTGAAAGTAGTTTGGTAAATTCCGCCCATGGCTACGTGGCCTCTCCACAGCCATTTTTAGCGCCCCCACCCCCCCCCCCCCCCTCCCCAAAACCACAAACAACCTAACCCCCCCTTGAATATTGTTCTCTCATTCACTCCACTCCTATCGCCACTTTCAAACCTCCTCACACCACACCACTTGTCATTCCCTCATTCGTCCACATCATATTACCGTTATGACTAATAAATCCTTACCACCAATGCCTAGTGCATTAACTAGGCATGAAAAAATGGCTAATTTGTTTAAATCCATTATAAAGCATCCTGCTACCCTTCAAAATTCCCTTCTCCCATTCTCTTGAAACATCATTGGTATCATTCATATTTTATCTGCTAACAAGCATCTACTACACCATCAATCACCAATTTCCAGTAATTCGATACACATGTCTACAAACTCATAATTCAACATGTTTTTATCCAAAGGAAAGTCCAAATTAGTGGTATAAATCCCAAGGTTACCCCATGTAGTGAATATAAGTGAATTTCCCCTAGTTGACAAGCAATACAAAATGTATGAAACCCAGTGTAAGTTCAATCTTTATGAACTCCATAACTGGGAAAAAATAATTTTTTAGATGCTAGTGATGAATTGAACATATAGGACTCCTTCCTACCTCAATTCTTCTTTCCTCAAACCCATGTTTTCCCGGAATTTGTCACTTGGTTTCATTTAAGGTATCTACCCAATCAAAGGGCCATAATTTCCCAAAATAATGAAGTATTTGTTATTGTCAATCATGAATCAATATGTCAAATCCTTCAAGTTAAGACTATATCCCCTCTGCATCCTTTTTTTGTAGATTCTCTCATGGAGATGTATCAGAAACTCACATTCCCTCAAAGAGCGAAGATCTGTGAACCATTTTTACCTGAGAATTTTGAGTTACCAAGAACCAATCAAAATAATTTCACTTCAAATTAAAAGAATTCTTCACCTCATTGAGAAAACTAAGATTGGAGACTGCTACGTCTATTAGAATTAAACAAAAATCCGGATCTATGTGTTAGAGCCTAAATCTACCTCAGGCTGAGAAAGGCAGGTCTAGGGTAACATCAAACCACGCTTAACCTGGTAGCTAGCCCTACCAAGTCAGGAGAGGGCTCTCTCCTTGTCAATCTCAAAGAAAATATGGCAAGTAAGGCTTGAGATGATTGATATGAATACTAATTTTAGGCTACGTATATGCTCAGAGGAATTTTTATTGATTTTAATGGTTGGTTTCTGGATCAGATGAGGAAGGCAGCTTTAGGTCTGGGAAATCAACTCAAATTTGCAAAGGTTTCTGTGGGGTGAGGTAGGCAAGTGTTTTAGCACTTTGAAATGAATTTGATGGTGAGTCTAAAGACTGGTGAGGATTTGGAGAGGGCATGCAAGTTTCATGAGTCCTCTTCAAACAATAGAAAACATTTAGAACTAAATAAAACCCTAAGGCAGAGCACTGAACATCAATGGATTCCACCCTTTAATCTTGATTCATTTAGTTGTGAAAAAAAAGAGAGATGATGGCACATATACACATAAGATAAACTAAATAGAAAAGGAGAAAACAATTCTAATTCACATTACCACAAGAATCCCACAAAATTCTACAAAACCCTAGTTCATTTCCTTGCCAAACTGCAGAAGTTATTTACAATAGTG
This sequence comes from Pinus taeda, assembly GCA_000404065.3. Taxonomy (NCBI): domain Eukaryota; kingdom Viridiplantae; phylum Streptophyta; class Pinopsida; order Pinales; family Pinaceae; genus Pinus; species Pinus taeda. The sequence goes on along the minus strand of APFE031560152.1, from coordinate 80,717 downwards.
CTCAATGCATCCACAAGAGTCCAACCTTGACAAATGACTAAGAAAGTACAAGATATAGGCATCAAACCACCTATGCTAGCCATCAAGGGTCGAATCCATGAGTCAAGGAGCTATTTCAACAACATCTAAACTAGGAACTACAAAATAGGCAGTGGAACAGCATGCCTCTAAAATTATGGAATCTGATTCATTCATCTTCCAAGCAATTCTAACTGATGTATCTACCCCATCAAGTGATTTTTCATCATATTTACATCATATTACATCATATCACATCATATTACATCATTAATTTACCAATGGGAGAAGAAAAAGTCAACTGACAACTAAACTGGGTGAAATTTTGAACAAACAGGTAAAACTAGCAAAAGTTCTCCTATGCACAGCGCCACTGATCCAATGCATAACACTTATTCCAGGCTAGTTTTGGAATGCTTCTTGAAGTCCAAATCATGTGAATAATAGCTCATTCGAAATACTGGTGAGTCTACTTTTTGGGACAACTTGAATTTTTTGATTTGGAGTCCATTTGCCCCTCCAAAAATGAAATCTCCCAAGACTGCTTCGTTTGTGGCAAAAAAGTGGTAGAGAGGGCACTTTTTGGGTGTTTTTGGCCCTTTTGGAGGTCCAGAATTTGTCAAAATTTCTTATCAATTTCTAAGCATGCATAACTTTTCATGTTGATTCCAAAAATGTAAACCTTTTTTCAAATGGAGGCCCCCATCAAAAGCGTAGCGCCAGTGGCACTACACACCTATTGGAAAAACCTGTGTTGAAAATTTCTATTCATAGCGCCACTAATTCTATGCGTAGCGCTACTTTCAGATCAAGTTTTGGAGGTTTTTACGATGTAAAAATTGGGTGTAGGATATCTCGTTGGAAATTTGATCAAGTATACTTTCTAGAACATCTTTAATTTTCCAATTTGGAGGTCATTTGTCCTATCAAAAGTCAAATCTCCCACGATTGGTCAAAATGTGAAAAATGAGGCTACCTAAATGCAGAGTGTTGTTGCAGTCATCTTTTGAAGGTCTTTCTCAACTCAAAATTTATCTCATGATAGCTCATTGGAAATATCTTGGTGTTTATTTATCATTTCACTAATCAAAAAAGTCATTTGGCAAACCAAGCTAGGAGAAATCTTGATTTTCCCAAGGTCACTTCAGAGGTGCATTAACTCTCCTTAGGAAACTATATTTTTGACATTTATCTAAAACCTTAACACATGTGTAAAAAGTTAAGGAGGTTTTTCTTCCTTGGACCATTTTGGACAAAAAACTCTCTCATGTTTTCCAAATTAAGTTTTTCCTGCTCAGAAACATCATTTGAGTAAAACCCATCCCGATGTGTGGAACAGGGGATTTGTCAAAATGAAGTGAAATGACGGGGATAAAGGGGCTTCTAAATTCTTGAGAAAATTTTTGGAAGTAGGGAGGGATGTTAGGAAATAGGGGAAAGTGGAACTTCAAAGATTGAATGAGGGGAAGGGGTCCAAAAGGGAAAAACACAGGCTTAGCCTAGAAAATTGTCAAATTGTAGCAAGAAACTAGGGTTTGTGGGAAAATGAGAAATTTGAGGGATATCAGTGACAGAAAGTGTTTAATAAGGTACATTAAGGATAGTGGAAGTTGTATGAACATCAGGACACAATTTTTGTTTATGATTCGACCATCTAAGAGAAATTACCTTCAAAACCCTAGGAGAGGGAAATGAGCCTTACCCAAATACAATTGAAGCACGAACAAGGTGTAAAATGACCTATTGGAACCTAAAATGATGATGACCACTCTTTGAATGATGGTACACTCAGCTGAATGGTGACATGGAGCGACATTTGGAACACTTTGGAAGGAGTGAAAACAAACCCTAGACCTAATACCTAGTGACCAAATTTTACTTGAAAACTCACTGAAATGAAAAAATTTGACTTTGGCACCCTAAAATCACTTTGTAAGAGAATATTTGATTACTAGCGGAAGGCTTCAAAGACTGACACTAACACTATGGATGTGATTTTCCTCCATATATGTTGCCAAAATTTGTACCAATCATGATTTTTGCATTGGAATACATCATACAAATAATAAACATGAATGATCTGCATTTTGTATTCAATAATATGAAATATCAATTTAAATTAAAATCACATATTGGTCCTTTTATTGTCAACACCATAGGAGCAAGAAATGAGGCAAATCTTCTATTAAAACAAATGAAGTTCAAATTGTGCTTCACCTGGTCCTATGATCCCTTGGGGATAATTTCAAAGCTGAGAGTTGAACAGAATATTATAGGTTACTCTTCATTCCCAATAGCTTTTGCCAGCTCTTCAAGAGTGGTGAGGATTACTTCTTCAACAAATGAGACTACCACTGATGTGGGTGTAGTATTTTTCTTTGCCTACAAAGAGGGAAGAATGTGTACTCCTAGAATCATTCCAACGATTTGGAAAATAGGCGAGTAATGGGACAGACAGCAGGGAAGTAATGATATGAAATCTCTTGTTTGGGTCTAGGAGGTGAGAATTAACCAACTTCAGACTTATGCATGGGAGAGAGGGAGTTTGTGTTATTGCTTTGACCAGACAATGGATAAGTGGGGTTGAGAGGACATTTAATCATAAACCACTGGTGGCCCTCCTTCTAGCGTTAGAAATGTTGATGGTGTTGGACTGAAAATATTCAGTGGATCTCCCCAAAATGGAGTCCCAACAAGACCTCACACTGCTTGGTGTAGGAGTCCCATCCGATACGATAGCCCATATGCCATTATCTTAGAGATTTCCCTTAGCTCTTGTTGTTTAGCACATGATATTGTTATGCTTCTAACTTTAAGAAATCAAGGGGAGTGTGCCTGGTGAGTGCGTAATGTAACTTTGTGTATGGGTTCTATTAATGTAAGGGAGAAGGTAAAAATGAGCCTCTATATTGATAGGTAGTAGTACCACCTAGGGGGAGACACACACGAAACAACAAGGGTATGTCCATCATCCAATGGAATAGTCCATAGTGGATGCAACAGTTGTTAAAACCAAAGTGAAAGGGAAAACACGTACATCGTCCAGTGGAGTAGTCCACGCAGATAATTTCGAAGCTCAGAGTTGAATAGAATACTACACATTACAAAATATAGAAGAACAAATTGATATTCAACCAACTTCACAAACTCTAGTTCCTCAAGAGAAAGAGACTAAGAGGACAAGAGAAAGTTTGTCTCTTACAGATTCAAAATTCAAGAGATATTCACAATTTTTAAGAGAAGAAAGAAGACCAATATTCATGAAGAGCCATTTCAAGGAGAAAGTTCACAAGAGTAGGCAATAGTGGTGTTAATAGGTTTTCGTACTTCTACCTTTCCAAGGATTGAAGAAATCAACCTCAGGGTATAGAACAACAAAAAAATTTTGCTAAGCATAAAGAGATTAAAAGAAAGAATAAAGCATTGAAGGCCACCACATATTTCAAATTCTAGAAAAATACTTCTGCTACCTAGCAAAAACTTATATCTACACTCGATACTAAAAAGGGACAATTTCAATTAGCTTTCTCAGAACCCAAAGTTCCAGTCACTCAAAGTGCAGACGACTATAAGACATCAGTTTTGCTTTTGACATGAAACATATTCATGTCATTGATCATATTGACCTGCATAAGCAGGTTAGAGAAATGATATATTCTACTTTGACTAGTTCAGCTATGGCATCCTCCAAATTGCAAGCTTCACTGAATAACATTCATTCACAATTAAAGATGGAGAAAATTTCATCCTTGGCCAAAGATACTAGAATTAAATCATTGGAATATCTGGTAATAAAATTAGGATATGATCCTAATGATGTTAAAGCAGCTAAAGAAATGATCAAGAATAAGAATTTTGATATTCAAGCATTAATAAAAAACCTGAAACTTCCTACTACAGAAGATCCACACGCCAAAGAAATTGGAAAATTGGAGATAGAAAAAGAGAATATGTTCAAAATGATAATTGAACAAAATATCCAGATATAGAAAATAGAAGCTGAAATGGAGAAACTGTTAAAGGAAAAAGAACAACAACTTAATGTTTCATCTTCCATTCCCACAGAAATAACATCTACTATAGGTACTTCAATAGAAGGGACATCTATAGCAGCAACTATCACAGTGTATACACAATCCAGTGATGCAACAACAAACTTATCAAAGGTCGTGGGAGATCTGACACTGAAAGATCACAAGATTGAGAAATTGAAATCGCAACTTCAGAGGCTTCATGAACAAAAGATTAAAATTGGTAACACATACTTGGTTGAGATGCAAAAGAGTCATAAGTTAACGCAGAAGATAGAAACTTATGAAAATGAATCTGCAATTTCTTAGACCATTGCTCAAGCCAAAGAAAATATTTGGCTTAATATTAATGAATCAATGACCGAATTATTTCCTTCAATTGAGATTATTATTGAACAAGAAGAGTCGTTACATAGATCAAAAGGAGTGGTAGAAGTAAAGGAGTGCCTTGAGAGAAATCTAGGAGATGCTACATAAATAATCAAGGTTATGAACCCCAAGAAAAAAGAAGAACTTAAAGAATATGGTATTGAAGATAGAACTGAAACTTTCTTGGAGGTGAGAAGGGTACACACTAAAATAAATTTAATGCTACAACTAGAGAATAAATTTCATAGTTTAGAAGTCGAAATTAAAAAGTTTCACAGAAAAATAGATCCATTACATCAAAAAGGACTTCCAGGTATGCACGATATAGGTGATAAACTAATTCCACTAGAATAATATCAACGTAGATTACATGATATAGCAGTAGATAAAGCTAGTTTTGCTAAAATCAAAGGACTATCACTAGAAAGGATTTCATGGAAGGTCTAAGTTATGATTTATTTATTCAGCATGAGATCAAGCATATATTCATAACTAAGCCTAATTTTGAGAAATACACTGAAGTGGATGAATCATACAGAAAATTATTAAAATTTACTATTCCTGAGGAAAAAAGATGGGAAAAATTGTGTGAGCACATTAAATGAAAGACAACATATTTTCAACAGCATAATGCTAAGTTTTCAGGGAAAAGTAACATATTTTCAGGAGCAAGAAATAGAACATCATCTTTATAGCTTCATTTACTAGCAACAGTCCTCGAATTTTGTCCAAGATGTCAAATTAGCTCAGATTTCCTTTTTCTAGTTATATTTTTGTAATAAATCTAAATCAGTTTGGATGAGATATTTTGTAATAAATTATGATTCAAAGTTTAGCTATTTTGAATGAAACTCTATAAGTACTTTGTAATCTGAAGAAAATAGGGTTGAATCCTTGTGATAAGCCATTGAGCATGAATGTAATTCTCTGAACTGTTCTTGAGATTAATAGAAGGATTCTAGACTCATTTTGAAGTAGCTTGTATTTTCCTGTGAATCTTCTGGTTTCTTATTGTGTTTTCATCTTTATTTATTTGTACACATGTTTAGATTTAATAGGAAATCTGGGTAAGATAAGATTTAATTTCAATCTTTCTTAAATCCCATACAAAGTTATAATCAATTAAAGAGATTAATTAACTGAAACTATCTGTTTGAGTTAATTCCTCTACATAATTTAATTGTTGCTTCATGTTATCTTTAAATATGTTATGTTTGGCTATAAAAGGATTTTACACGAATCGTCTCTATATGACAAGTTAAATACTCCATTTGAATGTTTAAGGAATAATATATATCATCTTAAAATTCTACCTTTCGTAAACATTTTAAGGCTTAATTTTGTTAAAGGTGAAGAATCAGTTCTTTTATTATATTGGAAATAATTAGGAATTGCATATGTTTAACAATTTAAAGCATTGGTCATCCAAACCCAAATTAAAACAACATTTTAGACTCTTTGACACATTTCCTTAGCCTAGAAATGTCTACAAAGGAAAACAAGTGCATCTGGATGCTTCCTTAGTATGGCATATGCCATGATATGAGATATGTGTAGCTTTAAGCATGATTGAGGTTGAGTACAAGGTTGCTAGCATGATTATCTATGAGGTAGGATGAAGAAGCTTGCTAGAGAGATGTTTGAGAAAGTTATGGATATGACATGGATACGTTGCGATGAAAAAGAGTGGGATCGAATTGGAAAAGAATGCTATATATAGTTGGGACCGAAATACCTTCATATATTGAGATAGTGTTGATGTACGAGACAATATTAGGCTTGTGGTTGGTACCTCCTTGAGAGGGAGGATGACTACAGTATCCTTTTTGTGATATATCTATTTTTGTTCTAAAATGATATTTGTTTTGATGTCCTATATGAATAAGAGGAAATTGTTATTAAGACATGATGATTAAAAAAAATGAGCATAATGATATGTTGTTGATCTACAAAGAGCATCGCTAATTGAGGACATTGAGCCATCTCTTCCCCCCTATTTGAGCTCCCAGGGTGAGGAATTGAGATGGAGGGCTCTTGGTGTTGAGGGATCTCTAGAAAATAGGGTCGTAGGTATTGCCACCATATTTTTTACCCATAGGGTTGGAGATGTTGCTCCCATGTCTTGGTCATTATAGAGTATACCCTAGTTGGCATCATACCCACAAGTTGGGATTGTTGGGAATACCGCTCCCCATTTGACCAACGAGTTGAAAGTGTACTTAGTGTGTGATATGCTCTTTGATGATGATACGGATCATAGATTTGACTCCCCAGTGATATTATCGGGTGGTAGAGTTGGGCTCCCTACTGGAAGAGATTCCGGCTGGTAGCAGTGGCTCCCAAATGGATAGAGGGTGGTAGATTGAGCTTCCCTCCAATGTCAAATTCTTCTTCTTTTAGATTCAAGAATATTCAATATATGAGTAGGGACAATCAAGAGATAAACAGGAATAAGCAAGAGATGAATCGATATGAATAATGATGATATGTGATGATGAGATACTTGTGATTAGATATGATTTCATGGCAGGATACTCATGACATGATGTGCGTGGAATTATCCCTAGTTAAGAGGGAGTGTTAAAATATGAAATTGTGGTCAAATTCCATTGTGGACATCTCATTTGATGGAGATGATGATTGCATTGGATTTCTTTTCTTGAGAGGACAAAAATCAACCTAAAGATCACTCAAATCAGATAAGGGAAAGTGTACTTATGAAGAAAATCCCACATGTGCATATTTGATAAGTTCGGTCCTAAAGCAAAGTGGACACCTTTGGAAGGCTATAAATATGCATGACCTCTACCTCATTTAGACATCATCATGAGACACTCTCATATCTTGGTTTTTGGTGTGCATGGGTCTGAGGCTTGTCTGTGGAAGAACAAGTTTGCTTGAAGGTGAAATTGCAAGGTCTAAAGCTCACATTTCTGTTTTAGTGTTTTGGGCCTCAATCACAAGCATAAGATAGAGAGATCTCGATTGTAGTCGCTTGCTACCAGGCTCATTTGTGCAACCGAAGCATCCTAGTTGCATGAACAGCTCGTCCTTTGTGCGACTGACGTCTAGGGTTTTATAATTTTAGTTGTAGACTACAGTTGCTCGCTTGTAGGCTCCAAAGAGTGACTGAAAGCTTCCTAACCACACGCATGACTCCTCTATGCGATTGGGACCTAAATGATGGAATTTCAGTTTTCTGAAGATTTTGCTCAATGATCACAATGTTTGACAGTTGACCGGAGACTATGACAATTCATTACAAGCTTCGGAATTAGAATTTTGAGTATAAGTATTCTTGTGTTCATTTCATGGATATTGTGTAGTTTTTTTTCCTGGATATTTATATGGATCATTGTACTCTCTTTTGTTGAATCATTTGATGACAATCTAATAAGAATAATAACTTGAAAGAGTTTTCCCCATAGTGGGTTTTTTCCTTGTCTTCGACCAATCCTGGTGTCTCCATGTGTGAATTCTTGTCTTCTATTGTTCCTTTATACTCCATTTCATTGATGATGATGATATTATTCTTTCTATACATTGGGTTGTGTTATATTCTTTCAACAACTAGTGGGGGGGTCACAGGGGCCCTATCAGGGGGTATGCAGGGGTCTCCCCTGCACGGGGTCCTATATTACCTATGGTTTTTTGCATGGATTTCACACATGATTTTGGGCACGATGGTTTTCAGTCCATGGCATTATGTAGATCCGGTCAAGAGAAATATGGTTATGTTCTAATCTAGGGTTAATGGATTAGGGTTTATGGATGCTTCGACATGTATATATATGTATTGTAATATTGAAAGGAACATAATGAAAAATAAATCTCGTAGTCCCGGTTTTGGGATCAAAGGAAAATCTCTGTGCATATTTGTTTTATGTGTTATGCTCTCACCTTTGTTTATTTTCTATTTTTAGAATTCGTATGCAGGTAATTTCTATACAGGGTTAAAACCTACACTATATAGTTGCATATGCTGCTAAATAATGATGTAAATATGAATAATGTTATGAAGTCATGGGGTGAACTTAATGTGTTAATGAAGAAATGCAATTATCAAAGCAAATAACAATATAGCCCTAAGAAAAATTGAAGGTTCATAACAAGTTGGTGTATCATCTTGGAAAGATATGTGTTCCAAGGGGTGAAAGAGTCAATATCATAAGGGAAGCCCACAGTTCTCTTATTGTTGGTCACTTTGGTGTAAGAAAAACAGGTTCTAAAATACAAATTTATTGTTATTGGCCTCGCATGAATGAAATTGTATCAAGATATGTAAAGGATGTTTTATGTGTGCTACTAGCAAGCCAAGCAATAGGAAATTGGGTTTGTATACTCCACTTCTTATCCCTTCTCGTCCTTGGGAAAGTATTTATATGGATTTTGTTGAGAGACTACTAATATCTAGAAAAGGTCATGATTATTTATATGTTGTAGTGGATCATTTCAGCAAAATGTGTATGTCGATTCCATGTAAGAAACTGTTACAGCTTATAAAACTACAAAAATGTTCTTCCAAAATGTATGGATTCATTTTTGGTTACCTACTTCGATTATTTCTAATCGAGATTCTCAATTTATCGAGAAGTTTTGGTCAAGTTTATGGGAACTCATGGACACAAAGTTGAAGAAGAGCACATGATTTCATCCGCAAATTGATGGCCAGACATAAGTAATGAACAGAACATTAGTGCATATTGTTCAAGGACATTGTGGTAAGAATCCTAAACTTTGGGCTGAGTATTTTCATTACATCCAGCATGCCTACAATCATGCCAAGCATTCATCTACAAAAGCATCACCATTTGAAGCTTGTTTGGGTTATTTTCCAAAGTATCCTTTGGATTTCATCCTTGGTAAAGATATTGTAGTATATGGACATAGTGATGTGGAAAAAACTAAGAATTTCATTGAAAAAATTCAACAGTGCATCAGAGGACACAAGAGCAGTTGGAGAAAGTCAATCCAAGTAGAAAGTAAGACATGATAAGCATTGAGTTAATCATGATTTCCAAGTGGGAGATCAATTTTGGTTGTATATCAGCAAGGAAATAATACAAGGTGAAGGTAAAAATCTCAAGCCAATCATATATGGTCTTTTCAAAATCTTCGAGAAGATTGGTAAAAACGCTTTCCAATTAGATTTTCCACCTTACATGCAAATTTATTATCTAGTGAATGTGGAAAACTTGAGATTGTATGAGCCTCCTATGATTGATGCTTAAGAAGAGAATGTTCATATTTCATCTATAGAAGATTTTTTTTCCTAAATATTTAAATGAGTTGTAGGAATACTCAATTATTGACAAGACGATAACGACTTCACACAGATGCAATGTGGAGTATCTTCTAGTGGGGCTCAAAGGTAACAATCCAAGAAAATCAAGGTGGATAGAGATCGGTAAAGTGAGGGAGTTGTACCCTCACTTACTTGTTGAGTAAAAATAGACTTTTTGTGGTCCAAAAACTTCCACAAGGGAGGCATGATCTAGGGGATAAAAAATATGCTCAAAAATGAAAGTGCTCAAAATATCCTTAAACCAATGCCAAATCGTAGATCTTAGCGTTATGATTCCAATGACACATGAATCACCTCAATCTCTCATCATATGAGGAAGTTATCGAGTTCTAAAGTTTTTGAAAAACAATAAAAAAATTCAACTTGCAAGGTTGATTGTGTAGTGTATGGATGCCACATGGCAGTCTATATGCTAACATGTTGTTCATGTTAGCAAGATGATCGGGTAGCATGGAAGCCAATCATAACCTAACATGTGGCCCAGTCGTATGTGAAAACTTAGCACATCATAATTGGTTGAATTTTCTTGGGATGGGCCAATCATGGAGTGACATGTGGCCCAACACTAGGGTGCCATGTGGCACTCTGGATGAGGCCAAAATTTGGTTCAATAGACCAACAAGCCTTCGATGGAATCGAACTGCTGACCTCCCACAAACTAACAGACTGCTCTATCATTACACAACAATTGTTTCTTAATAATACATGGTGGTAGACTTTATTTATGGACTATGGTTTCGGCGGTTGAGGGGTGGATCGGGACAGTGGGCATGCCTAACCAACCCAGCCTCGGTTATATGACAACTTTATCACTGATGGAAATTTTTGGAAAGGGTGGGGTGTGTGGCACCCTACCTATTCCCTAGCCCTAGGTTACAAGATAATGACAGTGACCATAGGTAGGAGATGCGGTGGGGGCATAGCAAAAGGGCGCTACAATTGAGTGTTGGCCCACAGTTATGTGGGGAGTTGTGACCACCAACAAATAAGTAGGGGTTGTGGGCACATGGCATCCTTCCCGTGCTCAGCCCTAAGCCATATGGAACCACATAACCGGGGCATGGGGTTTGGTAGGGGCTTAAGGTCTTGTGGTGAAGTAAAATTCTATGTGTGGACACAAACAATTCCTCTAGCCCGATAACGGGTCTAGCCATAAACAAGACATTCTATGGAAGATTTCTTTAGGTTATAACCAATTAAGAGGGCCTGCCTCTTAGTAAACTTATCCCATTTGATTATGACCTTGCTTGCTCACTCCAGCTATCTCCTGTTTCCTTCTTCAAACACCTGAAACAAGCAAACAACAACAAACAACAACTGTGATAATAGACAAATTGTAATTCAACCTACTTAATAAGTCAAGAAGAATTAAGCCGTAAACATGTGAGATGACATATTATGTAGGAAATCAATCGATGGTTTCATATATATTAAATCAAGAAGAGATTACAATCATTTCCTTGACGTTGTTGTTCTCCTCTGACAAATATGGGTTCCCACACAGTTCTAGTAGAATTCCTTGATGGCCTCAACAATGGTAGTTTTAAGGCTCTTCCCTTTAGTTTCACACTAAACCAAATTCACACTTCTCCCTCACACACAATTAGATATCTACAACTATGAATAGCTTGCTAATTACTCTTCAACCAGAGCCTAATTAGAACTAGCACACCAACATTAGCCCGTGCTTGGGAAAAAGGGAGGTTTATATAGCATGGATGGAAGGGAGATGGTTCCTCTTCTCATGGGAGAAGGTCTTATATCTTGAGGTAGTTCCATCCTAATAGGGGAAAGGAGCCCAAACTGACATCCTCGACTCAACCCGGCCTAACCATTTACCAGACTTCTGTTACGAAGCTTCTAGAACTGGAAGCTTTGGCTTCTTATTTAAAAACTTTCCAGAAGAGGATCAGAACGATTGGAACAAAGCTCGGTCACTCCGATTGGCACTAGGGTCAGTTATAATCCCTACATATCGGCGTGAGGAGAACATGGGCCAATAGTGTTGGTCTTGTAAACTAGCAAAAATAGAATATTTTTGGGAAACGATGCAAAATGGAATTTTTCTTCTCATAAGGAGGGACACAATGGGAGTTTCTTCATGAAGGGGAAGCATGTAGCGTTCACTGTAGAGGTCCTCCAGGATCATGGAATGGGTAGTATAGGGATAGTGACAAAATGTTGTGTAACAAATTCCCCCTAAAGTGTGAAGGTCGAACTAGAGTGAGGGTGAAATACTTTATCAATTAGTGTGGGGAACTGGAGTCTATCGTCAGAAAACCTGCAAGAAAGTACAGATAAATATACATAACTGAAAACTCTATCAAATGATACATGAATCGTGGTATGGACGCAGCCATCCAGAGAATGATTATTTAAATAGATGTGTTGATGTCGAACAAATTATAACATGTGAATAGATGTGTTGACATCGAAAATGCTAGAAAATCACTTCATTAATATCCAATAGTGTAAACTATTAACAAGCGCGAGATAAACCACCAATAATGGCAATGGTCCTCAAGGTACTATCAACAAAATTCACAAAATGTGAATAAAGGAACTAAATTCGAACACCCATGAGATCACCCGACCGAAAGCCAATGATGTGAACTTGCCGTCGAGTGCGAATAACTTTCCATTCGGACATGCAAGCTCTAAGGTACTAGAAGGGAGTCTCTCGGTCAACCTCCCAGATAATGATCTGAAGTCGATAGGAAGTGACCATGTCGAAGGAGGGCCATGATGTATCCCAAATCATTGACATGAGACAAAGGGATGCAAATGATTTTGGGTGATACAGAGAATCAGGAGTAAGTGTAACTGTAGAGGGACTAACTCTTGAACATATTGGCCACACAATTCCAGAGTTTGGCAGCTTCTGGACCCATAGGATCAGTGGTCATGATGACATGGCAGAGATTAAATGGAAGGCAGAAATGAACGACCCCACCCAGGAAGGTCAACGATGAAAAGGAGGATATCCAAACCCGACACAAAACAAAAAGTGTCATGTTCAAGAGTGAGCTACCAACATGACTGATCGAATTTCCAAATTCCCCCCCACCATTTCTAGTAGGTACCCCAATTATTTTTTAAATGAAAGCTTGAAGGGGATAGAATATGCTTGCACTACAAGTCCATCCTTTGGATGAATCTGACCTAGTAAGTTTAATGAACCCTAGGAAGAAGAAGCTCATGTTCATCATGGTGATGAATCCGATGTCATTTAATATTTTAATGAGTCCGAAAAAGGTGAAACTTGGTATCTTTTTCATGTTTAGAGATTTTAAAAAGACATGGAAAAGAAAACCCCACATGGTCCCTTTTCGTACATTTGTGTCTCTCGAGCCCGAAAACAATACTTGAGAGAACCACTTAACCATTTCAATCAAGGAGTACCATTTTCGTAAATAGTTCATCCCAACCTGAAAATGGGGTAAATGTATACTGGGTGAATGACGTTTCATAGCCTTTTATGAGTTCAAAACATCGATAGCTTGGTAGTCTTTTCATTTTTAAAGAGTCGAAAAAGAGCTTGAAAGCGGACCCCCCATTTTTATTCTCTTTTAGGAGTCAAAGAGGGAAAAATACTCAGCGATATTTTCATTTTTTACAAGTCAGAAAAGAGCTTAAATGTGACTCATCCTGGAGGAACGAGTGGTATAAATGGTAGCAACTAGTTCTAGAAATGGTGGAACTGCTCAAAACATGTAATGGTCAAGAGGCTGGCTAATAAAACCACTCATCGCTGCGGTCCCTCAGGAAAGGAAAAAACAACCAAATGAAAGCATATGATCATCCAAAGAGATGGTGGTGATGGAATAAAACAACCAAGGTCCATCTAGCAGAAATCAACTGATTAAAATGGCAATCACGAGATGTAAATCAGGCATGGGTTCATTGTTACATAAGCTTGAACCATGGAGAAATCTACTTGGATTTATTTTCATGTTTACACAAGCTTGAAATGAAAAACTATGCTTTCTATAAGTTTTCATGCCCCCAACATGATGACTCAATTGAGATACATGCCCCCCAAGCTTCATTTCGGTCAACTAGGTGGATGGAATGAAGGTTCACTATCAAGATCTTGTAAAGAATCGACTGGGATTTTAAAAGATCTTAATCAAAGACTCGATTTGGAAAAGGGATTTGCTTCATTTTTTTAATGAGGTTGACATAGTAAAAGAACTATCCTCAAGACCCTTGTTTCATTTTTTAACGAGCTTGACATAAGACAAAGAACTATGCTCATGACCCTTATTTCATTTTTTAACGAGCTTGACACAAGACAAGGAACTATGCTCACACATATGTTCATGAACCATATGAGAACATGGCTCCCAAGAGGTCTTCACTAGATGGAATAACCACACTCTAGGAGGAATACATGTCATTTGGTACCAAAGATAGATCGGGTTCCAAAACCCCCAGTACATAATGTACTATAACATCTATGTGATCATCAGCAAATGCGGAGACGAAACGGGTAGCCACATAATTGACCTGTGGTAGGGAAGGTACTTCTTGCAAGCAAAAGTGGAAAGGGGATGATGGTTTCAAAGAAGTCACCTGGTGAACAATGAACAACAATTGATCAATGGTCACTATTCTCCCTTCATACGGAAAACAAACCACATAGAAAAGTGAAGAAATAAGAGCTCCCATGACATAAACATAGTCGTGTCCAAGGAGAAGATTGAAATCTAACAGACCTTAGACTACCATCATGTCTATATAGACGATATTTCCTCCCAAGGTAATAGGGAACTACAAAAGGATCCCTAAGGGTTGATTGGTTCCTCTGTTGAAAGCCAACAGATTCTGGGTGATAGGCACAAGTTGTGGTAAATCCAAAGCTTGCCAAGTATTAGAAGACATGATGCTAACAAATGTGCCTTCATCTAATATAGTGCCATGTACTACGATATCATAGGCTTTTACTGTGATCTAGAAAGGCACATAAGATGGAAGGAAGAATGCAGTCAATTGGCTCCAATCAAAAGAAATGACAGAACTACTTGGTGGGGGTATCGTATGATTGCCCCCATGCCCTACAAAAGAAGGAGAAGGACTATCTTGAACAAATAGGATGGGATTGTCACCCTTCGATTAATGAGAATCTGAGGAGACAAGAAGAACATGATCAGTATGATCACCACTCTCTTCCGAAATAGAGTGATCAACTAAAAGCGGAGACAAGTCGACACTCTTTTCGACAAATGGTTGGTCAAGAACAGACATAAGAGAGTCACGCTCAAGAAGAGCAGGATGGACAAGAGATGAATCCAATTCAATCTCTTTACCAACTGGGATAGGGTTAGAATAAAGCCTTTGATAACCAATTGGATTTTGGGGTTGAGGACCTACAAGGTTTTCCAAACATTTGGAAGCTTTATCCATAAGAGGACAAAGGTGAAGAAGATGCTCTCCTTTGCATAACCTACAAGGGAATCTAATCTTCCCTTTCTTTTTACCATCACTAACTGAAGGTGCAACATCAACATGATCTCCAGAGGTCAATGGAGACGGTTGATCCAGATTTTGAGACCATACATCTAAGATTATGGGAATGTCAGGACAGTCTCGAAGGAGATGGTCACCCTTACACAACTTGCAAGAGAATATGACCTTTCGTGGAGGATCGAACGGTTTGTCTGTGGGAGGTGTATTTGGAGTAACAACTGCATAGTTGACCTATTGCTTATATGATTTCTTCTTCTTCATTTTATTCTTCTTCTTCTTAGCCTCCTCGTTACTAGATTTGAAACTTTCACCAAGCGAAGTAGAAGAGGAGGGTGAAGAAATGTTAGAAGAAGGCGAGGGATCAACCTTAGAACTATCATGGCGTGATTCAAATGAAGGTTACGTTTGGACAGGAGTCGAGACACTCGGGACCACCAAGGTTGAAAACAACCAGACAGGTAAACCAATGGTTAACCCAAGAAGGGACAACATTTCCATATAAGGAGCACTAGCATTTCCAAAAGAAGGAAAAGGACCGAGATTCCCATTTGAGGGGAACACTTGACTAGTGGACTTTGGAAATGCTTCCATTGGAATCGACCCTAAATAACTACTAAGGAAGATAACTTTTACCAAGAATATTTTGTGGGAAGTTAATTTTAGAACACTGAAACAAAATTTTACCTTTTCATGTTTTAAGAGTCGAGAAGAGGACAAAAGATGACTCTAGTCACTTTCAGAGTTAACGAGCTCGAAAGGACAAGTGCTCGATGATATTTTCAAATTTAAAGAGCCAGTAAAGATACAAAATGACTACCCAGGGTACTCTAGGCATGAAGGATTACCAGATAATCGTGAACTGCAGAATACCTCCCGATGAATCGAGAAGTATGGACATGCAACCTCCCTGAATGTTGTGTTCAGTGTATGACGTTTACAAGGCAGAAGACTTGGCTTCCAACAAATAAAATATTGCAAACCTAGTGGGATCTCCCTTTATATACGCAACGGTACAGGGGGCACAAGTCTGTACTAACGATGTCTAATGCCAAAGTGAATGATAGTTGCTAGGTTTAAAGACATTGAAACACGTCTCTAGCCTAGACCACTAAATGTGAGCGTTAAGCTTCAATGCTTCCTTAGGTTATATTAACAAATTTTAATGATTGACCTTGAATTAGGTTTCAATTACAAGGTCCTACTGGTGTCATTTGGAAAAACTCCTACATGCATCTATATGAGAAAAGAGATCTTTGTCTTCGATGAAAGCTATCACTAATTGAGAGATAGAGAGCACACAACCAATGCAACAATCAAAGAATGAAATTTTTCACTTATGCGTGTCCTAAATGCACTTAATTTTCCCTTAACAACAAAATAAGTTTCATTTCATTTCTCATGCCTATGCTAATGCAATTCTAGCTTCTTAATGATTCTACTAATGCAATATTTTCGCTTAAGTAAACTAGAATGATGTTCTTCTTTTCATAAAATGACAAATGAAACTTTCACATAAAGCACTTTAATGAAAATTTCATATTTCCAAACAAACAAGCATCAATCAAATCCAAAGCATGATAAATGAAACTAAAATCAACTTCTTCCCTGAATCGAACAAACCAAACGCAAAAGCTTCAATCAACAAACCAAGCAATGTAATCTATGATCGGAATGAGAAAAGAGACACTCGAAATAAGAGAACAATCGAGAATATTTCACTCATTCAATTGAAAATGAAGCAAACAAAGCATCCTAGTCACTTCTAGGAGGAAGAAGAGAGTTTGAGGGTCAACACACATTGGCACTGGAATTAGAGAAATTCTTATTTTTTCTTAACTCAGAGACCGGAGTGGCTACCTAACTGACAACTAACGTCGATAGTCATGACCAACATGATTGACCAGTACGAAAACTAATGCTAATGGCCTGATCGACGCGACTACCTAACTGACAACTAGCATTGATCGAGGGATTCAAAGAAAAAATAAAAAATAACTTCACACAAGGCCAGACTTAACACATCATAGGGTGGGCTAAACCAAGCAAGCACACAAAGCAAGCTAAATGAAGCTTTCAAGTTAGGGAGAACACAGTCAGAATAAACTAAGAGGTAGAAATCAAGAGAGAAAGACACATTGGTCGAGATCTAGGGTGGACCCTAATCTTCACCTACAGGCATCGGCATGATTGCCTAACTAACAACAAGCGCCAGAAGGGGTTCGGCGTGACTGTTTCTGAGTATATCGCGCTGATCGGTGTGACCGTCAGCGAAATAAGCATGCTAACTAAGGATGCAAAGAAAAAAAAAATCAAATGCAAAGACTAGACTTGCTACTGTAAATTTCTGACCCAGAGCAGTAAACAAGGAAAAGCAGACAAAACTAAAGGGAAATGGTGAAACTAGAAAATTTCACACAAAACCATGAAATTACAAACAAGCAAAAATAAGGATTGGTTCCCTAGTGGATTCGCCAATTTGATGATGACCTTGCTTGCTCGCTCCATATATCTCTCGTTTCTTTCTTCGAACACCTGAAACAAGGAAGCAACAAAAAACAATGATCGTGATAATAGACAAATTGTAATTCAACCTATTTAACAATTCAAGACACATTAAGCCATAAACATGTGAGATGGCATATTATGTATGAAATCAATTGATGGTTGCATACATATTAAATCAAGAAGAGATTACAACCATTTTCTTGACATTGTTGTTCTCCTCCAATAAATCTGGGCTCCCACACACTGCCATTAGCAATCCATTATGGCCTCAACAATGGTAGTTTTAAGGCTCTTCCCTTTAGTCTTCACAATAAACCAAATTCACACTTCTCCCTCACACACAAATAGAGTGTTGGCATTATGATTCAAGTGTTGTCCTTGATGGCAACTCACTCAGAGGAATGATACAGGTGATGGTAACTCACTCAGAGGACAGATCATAGTGCAGCAGGTAAATAGAGAGATATACGCAGGTTCACAGTGAGGAAAGTGCGTATATACGCGGGTTAACGGAGCAGAAGGAGCGTACACGTATACACGCGGGTTAATAGAAGTAAAGTGCGTACATGTTGGAAATCATGGTTTTGGTCTGTGGTATTTGGTCCATAGTATTTGGTCCAAAGTGACGACCCCAAGTATTGGGTTCATGGTATTGTTTCTACATGGTTTTGGACCATGGTATTGAGATAAGCCTAACCTATATAAGGAGAAGATCATTAGGCAAAAAGAGAGGGTAAGGAATGAATGTCTGACGAAGTGTGAAGATCTAGTATTGTTGGTTATCTGTTTGTGCTGTTTGGATTGGGTTGATATAACAGCGAAGGTACAAGTAATTATCTTTAGATCTGTATGCGGGTTGTATGTGGTGAAAGAGCGTATACACGCAGTTTTGATATAGTAAAGTAGCGTATGCATTATGAGATTTTTTATTTCAGGTTGTTGTTGATTCTACTAGTCGTTGCAGAGTTCTGGGCTCTGGTTTGCGTTCTGTGTTTTTGATGACAGGGTTTTAGTGATTCAGTATTGGGTGATTTTGAGATTTATGATGCAAGTATAAGTTGATAATTGTATTGCAGCAGTGATTGGTTTGTACTTATGGATCCAGTCTAAAAATTGATGAAACGTGGTCCCTGAAGAAAAGAAGGTTGCAGCATTCTATAGGTCAGCACCTATGTACTAGTATATCCGCTAGTACAAGAGCTAAGGGGGTTGTAGCTTCCTTCTAGAAGTGACTGGAAAAAGAGAGAGGGTTGTAGCCCTCTGCAGGTTGTAGCCTGCGTGCTGGTAAAGGACTGCATCAGTACATTGTAAAAGAATTTTCTTATTAAAGGAAGAAAGAGACGAATTGCAGCAGGTGGTTTTCACCCACATTGGGTTTCCACCTTACATCATGGTGTTCATGTGTGTTTCTTACGTGTGATGATCTGTACTGTTTTACTACACCTGTTTACTGTTAATGTGGTTAATAATGTTATGACGCATTTACTGAAGATAAGCTTACAGAATCATAAGATTGCTGCATATACGCTTGTTGCATTTAATACAGTCGTGTATATACGCGTATACCCTTAACTGAAGTCGCATATATGAATTTGAGTGTGAAAATGAAAAAGTATCTGATTTGCTAACACTGATTCACCCCCCCCCTCTCAGTATTATTTCCAACAGTGGAGTCCGGAGAAGTATTTTGTTGGAAATTGCAACTATTTTGGGGGATTTTCCAGCACTTTGGAGGAGCAGCGAACACAAAATCTGTTGCAGGTTACATCTTCTGCTTGTGGACGAGGGCCAAGCATTTGGGGTCAATTTTGGAGCGTCAAAACTAGGACAAACTCTTTCTCGGTTTTTTTGGGTTTATTGAGGAGAGGCCAAACTTAATTTGGCAGAATTTTCTAGGAAGATTTGAGGGGTCAAAAAGGGGTCCCAACTCAGCCAGCGGCACACTTTCTGGGCAT
This sequence comes from Pinus taeda, assembly GCA_000404065.3. Taxonomy (NCBI): domain Eukaryota; kingdom Viridiplantae; phylum Streptophyta; class Pinopsida; order Pinales; family Pinaceae; genus Pinus; species Pinus taeda. The sequence continues at coordinate 61,065 of APFE031560152.1, read as the reverse complement.
TTCAGCGTAGAGCCAAGGAGAACCAGCTAGTACTCTTGGAGGAGATCTCATATTCATCACTTGGGCTTAGCTAGTTTGCCTAGGGCAAGCCCGGGGGCATACTTTCTAGGCACCTATTGTACTTCATGATTTATCAATAAAATGGCTCAGCAACGCAGTTTTTGGCTTTAAAACGGTGCTCTGATGTTTGAGTAATTTTCTGTGTGTTTTGCTATGATTGCTTTGTTTATCATTGCAAATCTCCATTAGGAATATTACAAAAGAGGAGCTGGCAAGAAGACAGAGACTGCCCATCAGAGAACCCCATTAAGTTGGACAATGAAGCACAAGATTAACCTTCTCTCATCGTTATGTCAAGTTCATTTCTAAGTATTTTAGTTTCTAGCTCTTTTAGGCTCTTAGTCTTAGCTACTCAAGACTTCAAAGACCATCAAGCTTTAATTTTGAGACTTGATTTACAAGCATCAATGCTACATCTACATACGTTGAATGCTGACAAATACCTGTTTTGTCTAAATACTGGGAGGTAGGTTTGTCATCTAGCAGCATTTCTCTCAATCAATGCATCGTATTATCTTTGCACATCAATCATAGTGTATATCAATTTGTGCTATTCACCATTGTGGGTAAATGTGTGCACCCTAATATCCTTCACTAACTATCTGGAGATGCTACAAATGCATACACAGTAATTGCAGATTTTTCGTAGAGTGAAATTCTAATAATTAAAATGATAGCATAACAAGAAAGAACCAATACTGAAAATTAGTATATTATAGAAGCCAGCTTATGCTGTTGAGTCCTCACTGAACGTGAGTTACAAAAGCAAGCTAATGCTCTTGAGGTTCTAATGATATTTTGTTTCTTATATATAATACAATTGTTCTAAGAAAAATAGAGGGTGGTTTGAAGCATCAAAACAACTTACAAAAAGAAATACAAGCCCCACGATAAACTCGAACCCAGAACGGCAGGATAGAATCCAGCATAAAGTCCTTTTAGGCCCTGTAAACATGTAGACAGTAAACAAGATAAAACATTGTTAAATATGAGTCACAACGTTGGATGAAAAGAAGGGGGCACCTTTGCAATCTAATTTAGACAATGGAAAATGAAGATGAATATTGAAATATGTCACTGACCAATTTCAATATTAAAATCAAGTTATTTAATTTCATCTTACCTTCATAACTCTCAGAAACATAGAATTCACCGCTTGTCATGAATACCACGTGTGTTTGAAAGAACTAGCCAAATGTAAAGAGATGATGAACTGCAACCTATATTGCACCTGTGTCTTGGAGGTGAGTGGACAAGTTTGAGGATGGCTGCAAGGTACTTCCAAATTTTAAGGGGAGGGACAGATGGGGATGACAAATATTTTAAAAAATTAAACCAAGATACAAGTCAATACAAGTAATAGTTCTTAATCAATAGGTCCCAAATATACATATACATTTGAAAGAACTAGCCAAACACAAAAAGAGAAGATCCACTGCAACCTAGATTGCACCACATCCTGAAGACAAGGGGACAGGGGTAAAGTGGATGGGTTTTGAGTACGGTTGAAGGCACTCTCAAATTTCCAAGGGAGGTGCAGATGGGGACGACAAGAATATTTCTTAAAATTAAAAATATTAAAAAACAAGAAAAGTTTTAATATAGGACAAAGACAAAGATACAATTCAATAAAACTGGCAATTTGGTCTGAAAGACCATGCTTGTGTGAAAATTAGAACCCTGATAAAAAGTGTTGAATATTAATGTTCATTATGGTAGGACAGATGCCTAAGGTGCCACTAAAAGAGTCAAAGGCAACTGTGAAAATCAAAGGCTGAAACTGAAAGGCAGTTTAAGTGAAAATCAAGGGCTTAGACTAAAAGGCCACCAGAATGAAAATCAAGAGTAACCTTAAAAGATACTGAAAAGAGAATCAATGTGGTCCTAGTTGACTTGGTCAAAGTTGATCACTTCCACAATCTAAAAATTGATGGCCTCATACTTGAGATAAGTTACATCCACTGACAAATTAGAAATTGGAATACTTGAGGTTCACTTCCCTCTCATCATCTAGAGTAAGACTATTGGGAACAGGAAGCACAATTTTCAAAAAGCTTCTAGGGGAGGAGAACTTTAGGAGCATTGTTTATATAATACGTACTTTAATATAGTTTGATGAATATATATTCAAAAAAAGCCTGCAGAAAGTCGAATCAAGTGCAGAAAACATGAAATTATAAATTTAACTATAGGATTAATGATGATCACAAAAGCACCGACCAATTAGTACACAGAAAACATTAATCATCTAGTATAGTTATATCATTGTCATCAAATGATCAATCATCAACCACGATATCAACCTTCAAGTTTCAACATATAAAATTTGTCATCAACAAATTGTAACAAATAACATCAATCACGAAATGAAACAAAGCATGATATTCATTACCAGAGCTGTAAGATTCAATCAACACTTTAAAGGTAGGTTCAAAGTTCAAACTTAAAACTATCATACAATATTTACAAAATAATCCACATTAAAGACAAAGAACTAAGTTCTAGAGACTATTTCTAACAGAAAAAATAAAAAGAGATCTAGTAACTACTAAGCTTTCCTCTTGACATGAGAAACTTCTAGTTTCTTTTCCTGTGAACTATGAAGAAGAAGAGTAGTAGGTGGAAGTGTTCATGCAACACAAGCAATACCTACACGCCCCCCACATAACGTTGGATGTTGAGAAGCTAAAAGCAAAACTCCTGCATCTAGAAACCTGCTAGAGGATGGGGGTGGCATGTCTACTCCATGACTATGATCACCTTCATGATCACACAAAAGTGATATGACTCCAAGGGGGGCATATATGGGGTTAAATGTATATGCTATGACTCAGAGGGGCATATATGGGGTTAAATGTAAATGTACATGTAATAGGGCCGACCTAATAAGAAAGGGGCCACGTGTGCTCATATCTATTCCCACATTACACATGTGACCCTTTTCTTATTACGCCAGCCCTATTACATACACATTTACACATTACATGTACATTTAACCACATAAATGCCCCCCTTTGGGGTCATGTTGTCGACCGATCATATTACCAAGGTTGCAAAGGTCTCTGCAACATGCTAAAGTGGGCACACACAGAGTAAGGGTCCACTGTCAGCTCAGCTCTAACCTGTTGATATTTCAAGTGCAATATAATAATATATATACAAGCTACAAGCACGGATTTCCGAAAATTCTGACAATTACTTCTAATGATAAAGTTCTTCTTTTAACAATTCCAATTTATCATTAAGCAAGTACACTTTAGAAATTCAACCATAAACCATAAGGACAGTAGAGATCACAATGCACAAACAAGAACACAAGATTTACCATGGGAAAATCCACATAGAGGAAAACCTAGCAACCTTTTTCTTAGAGAAATTCCTCAGTTCATCAAGAAATACATCTAATGTTGCTAGTCAACTATGCCAACAAGCTAATGGTCAAACCTAGTCTACATCCCTCAAGTAAAGCCCCCAATGTGTCGTGTAATTCGGCCGGATCAGATCTGCCCTAGGCCGAAATTCGACCTCCAGAATATGCCCAAAAAACTCAGAAATTCAGCCTCCCAGTCTGCCTAGAAATTCGGCCTGCCCAGAAACACACATGCGAGCTAGATAAAGAGATGTGAGTTCGAGAGAGAGATATAAAAGATGATCTTCGTCCTTCGTCCTTCTTGATCTTCACTTGGATGCCCAAAACTTGTTTTTCTTATGTGAGGGCAAATGGTGCTCTTGTGGAGGAGGTTGAATGCCTTTATACAGATGTTCTGCCTTCACGATGTTGAAGAAAGTGTAACTAGGTTTGGTCTTCATAAATGTAATTTTGATCTTTGTACTTGTAAAAGAAAAGAAATATTATTTTTGTAAATTGTAAAAATGAGTTTCTTGCTCGTTGCATAGGTCTAGCACGTGTTGAAGTTCTAAAGGAAAGTCAAAGAGTCAAAGAAAATATTGAAGAGCTCTTCTTGAGCATATATAAAATGTATATGAGTCAACCCAGTGTCTAGATCAGCCCTCCAAGACAAGCACAATCCTCCTGAAGAAGTCAGCCAGCAAAACGATATAGAAAGCAGTCATGTCGGCCTCAAAATGTATATAAATATCAAGTCGGCTCACATATAAGAGACACATCGGTTCCCTTGGTCAAGTCGGCTTAATTTGGAGAACGAAAAACTATAAATACCCAGCTAGGGTCACCACCGAAAGCACAGAACTCGGATTTCTCTCTGAACTTCGGATGGGTACAGGAAGTGCAGGAAGACAGTTTCAGATGACATTTTCGGAGCTCTGTCCATAAGCTCAGTAACCTCCAATGGGTACAGTAGACACCTCTGCAATTTTCATGGACAATTACAGTGAGGCAAATTACAGTCTAATCCCCCTTGGTGGTGACAATCTCAGCATACTTAAGATCATGATCTCGGTACAAGGAAAGTAGTCACTATCTCGGTGTAGCTGTAACAATGAAGATCTCAGTAATGATCACAGTCTCGGCCTACCAATACAGTGAAGCAGCCTCACAATCTCAGCATATTTGTGAAGAGAAGGATCCTGAAATGACACTCTCTGTCTCGACATGTATCCTGGAAGCAGTATATAAATCTTGGTGTCATGATGAAGGTCTCATAGAAGGAATAGCAATGATCTCAGCAAAAGTGCAAGAATATTCTTGATGCAGGTGCAGCAAGGTATAAAGATCTCAGTGGTGCAATGATGATGACTTTAGTAGCAGTGATGATGATCTCAGCTATGACGAAGAAGAGGATTGGTGTCTTGGTCTTGGAGTGGCGTAATAGGTCAAGATTCATGGTCTTGGTATTCGTCAATTGGAATCTCTATAAGACGAATTTTGTGCGGGTATTCCTCTCAAAAGAGTGAGAGGTTTTGGCCCTGGTAGAAAGCCAACATATTGTGTTCTTGTCTTTTTGCTTTGGTAGCTATTTGATGAACTAAAGAAGACACACTGTAATAATAACAAGTGAAGATTGGAATAAGAAGAAAAAGTTAAATACACCTCACAAATAGTTATCGTGACTAGAAGAATCTCATTGACTCTAACTGCCCTAGATTCTTCAATATGGTATCAGAGCTAAGGTGTTGAATTCAAAGAAAGGGCAGCAAAAAGAGGCATTAAAGAATCAGCTTCAAGAAGGGCATCAAAGCAAGTTGAAGGGTTGTGTCAAAACTGAAAATCTACAACAGCAAGAACTTTTGTCTCCACATTCATCATCAAAAGGCCACCAAAACTCTCATCAAAATGTCTACAAAGCAATGCAGCTCAAAAGACCTCAAAATCATCATCTTGGAGAAGGTCAAAGTCCTAGAAGCAGTCCTGATATACACTACAAAAGAACGCAAAACATATTGAAGGCATGGTCATCTTCAAGAAAGAATCATCTCCTTGCCCTAGAAGAAGATCATCCGAGGAAGCAGCAAATCATCCTCATCAAAAGGAGCAGCCTTTTCTATTAAGTAAAAGCTTTCTCATTTGAAAGAAGATCATTCAAGAGGAAGCTCTAATGCATCTACCACTTCCAATATGATCAAGGTGAAGATTTTATCTTCACAACTCAAGTAAGTATTTTCATTAATCAATTTGGTAAAATAACTTCATGATTGCTAAGTTACCAGGATTCGGATACGGATCCGGATTCGGAAACGGATCCGCCAGTTTTTTGAAAAGCCGGGATCCGGATACGGCAAGTACAAACAATATAAAATATTTTAATATTTTTAAAAATTAATTTCATAAAAATAAATAAAAACTAGCATTAATTTTTAAAATATATATAAAACAATATAAAATATTTTATAATTTTAAATTAAATTTACAGAAAAATAAAAATAAAAACATTATATTAATTTTTAAATATATAGTTTTTATATATATTACTATAAATATATATTATGAAAATAAATATTAGATTAAAATAATATCAAATTAAGAATATCATTTATAATATTAATTAAAATTTGTAAATAAATAAAAAAAAATTATAATTTCTATTAAAATTTAAATATAAAAACTTCTACTATATAATAATTTAAATAATTTTAATTCAGGTGAAAATAATTATTAATTAATATATTAAAATTAATGTTTCTAATATTGAACATTAATTACTAGTTTATTATATTTAAATTCAATAAAGGTACTTTATGAAAATTTTTAAATAAACGTATATTTAATAGTTATTATATTTAATTAAATGAAATCACTTTATAGAACTTACTTCATGAACTTTTAAAATAAACGTATAATTAAACTTTTAAAATAAATGTATAATTTAATTAGAATATCCAAACAGCGGCATCTCTTATAATCTTGAAATAAAATTAATAATTATTAATATGGTCAACCGCAGGTTTATAATCTTGAAATTAATGAATGCCCTTGTTAATTATTCTCACGGCTACGGCTTAGCATTGTTCATCCGCTGACATTTCCTTTCTGGAATTCTGCACTGACATATAATTTGAAAAAATGCGTTGACGTGAAACCATATTACACACAGATTAATGAACTCCCGCGCGGCTGATTTTTCCAATATCAGGTTATTCATCCGCTGAAATTTTCTTTCTAGATTCTGCCCTGAAATATAATTTGGAAACATGTGCTGACGTCAAACCATAGACAAATGTTGGGTGGGGCGGATCTTCGTGGATCCGGATCCGAATCCGTCTCTGATTCGGGGATCCGCGGATCCAGCCGCTGGGCCTGACGGATCCGGTAACATAGCATGATTGTAAGGAGATCTATAGGTTGGATGGGTCATCAAGATTCCTTGTAGGAAGAAGGAGGATGGACATAGTCCTCTAAATAGTTGAAGTCATTGAACATATCAAAAGGTCTCCTCTGAATTCATGGAAAGGGATACTTATGAAAGGTCCCCTCATATAGCAATATTGGAGACATGAAAGAAGATGTATAAGATAAACTCATTCTCTGAAGATGCAATGAAGAAGGTCACATGAAATCTAATCTACATGAAAGTAAAGGTATCAAAAGATGTAGGATATCTTCATAAGGTCTCATCTACAAGACCTAGGAAGGAAGATAACCATCATTGATCTATAATGCACTAACAGATAATTAAGGTAACAAATATCCATGGGATAAGAAATTTACCTCACTCGACAACTTATCGTCTCTATGCTAAATAGAGAAAGATAAGTTGATGGCAAAAGTATTGAAGGTTAAAAGGACTCAAGCATGTGCAAGAAGGAAAGGGAAGTTTGGTCCTCAAGCAAGACAAAATAATATAGCTAAGATTCAATGCTATGGAAAGATTATAGAAAGAAGCTCATATTACTGGAAAAGATGGAGGAAGCTGAAGAAAAAGGGCCAAGGAAAGAGGGAGTAGCAAATCTCTACTATGAGTAAGATGGTATCCCTCACAAAAGGGTCTTATCATAAGCTCCTAAATCTTGTGTTATAGATATGACCAAGATAATAAGATGCATCGTGGCATCATGGAAGCATTAGAAACAAGAGCTCGTGACATCACCATGAGAATCATGAAGGACAAAATCCATGAAACTTGAAGGATATAGCTCTTGGGAACCTCAGTGGACATTGAAGAAAAGGAAGGAGTCATCCAGGACAAGACTCATCATACATCTAGTCAAAAAGGAAACACCTACCAGATAGGAATGTGCAAGATCCTCAAGGTTTTCTGATAAGATCCTCATTGGAGGGTTCACTAATCTAGAAAGGAAGGAGGGTTCACTAATCTAGAAAGGAAGCAAGTGTTTCATCAGGAATTCCAACTTATGGAATTCATGAGATGATGGTGTGATGACATGAAGCAGATCAAGGGATTGAAGACCGTTCAATCAAAGAAGCTGCTAGAAGAAGCCTAGATGACCTAAAGGTAAAACAAGGTATGTATACTTGTGTTTGATATTATAATGTCATGTCGTATGGTTGCAGGTAGCATGGATCATTACTTCTATCTTAAGAAGCATGATCAAGAGAAAAAGGATCTCCTCCTTTGATAAGATGCAGGAAGGCATAAGTCACACTAGATGAAATCAACATAATATGTCCTCATGTGAAGTATGAGGTGGTTGACAACAGTTAAGTCCAAAAGACCAAGAAGACTTGACTAGGAAATCTCCCGAAAAGATATGAAGACTGATGGAAAAGATGAAGACCTTTGACAATGGATATCTTTGAGAGATGTGTGAACATGTATGTAGGATGTTGATACCTACAGGACGTTGTCATGATGAAGTGCCATCTCGTAAGGTATGATTTGATTTAATATCATGTTTTGATTTCTTGAATAATATATGGATGAGTTCATGCAGGGCTACTAGAACAGAATTGAAAGTACAAGTACAACTAGCATTCATGTGGTCGATGGAAACTCCTGAAAAGAAAAATGATAAGGAAGAGTAGCCATATGACGAAGGTTCCAGATATGAAGAAGGCCACTTTCCATGAAGAAAGGAATGACATGACGAACTAAGGAGGAAAGTGATTGATGGTTGTTGCCCTACAAGGAAGAAGCTCAACTGAATTTCATGACATCAAGGAGAGAGGTTGATCAAGCAACTGAAGAACCCACAAAGAAGAAGTTGTTGATGTATATGAGAGTCCCTAGCTAAGAGGGAGCTTGGATTGGGTCACCCCTAATTAAAATGAGTGACAGTTGTGTTTTTCTATGTCATGTGTCATGCACTAGACCAGGACTAACAATCATAAGTCTTAGTGAAGGCCATGAAGAGAAATGTAGACACATGATGGATGTATCCTCCCTAATTGAGAGGGAGAGATAGACACAACATTCTTGTCTTCACTTAGGAAGAAAGAATGAAAGATTGGGTAATCATCTAGCATCCAATGCTCTTTGAGGATGTGTATGGCATCCAAGATAAGAGTAGGAAAGAGGACCGATATTCTTTGAGGGCTCGGAACCCAAGATAAGAATAGTCCTAGAAGGTCATACTCAGTGAACACCTGGGATGGTATGTACCTTGAGAGACAATGTGAAGGTATCTATAGTCATTGGTCTCGCCAACATTGTGCTCTGATCTGATGAGAGATAGAGCTGTCAACTAAGGCCTTGCTGTGGAAACAATGTTGGTTACTATGTTGCTATCTAGATGGGTTACCAATCTGATTCCTCTTATGAGAAATTCTTCAAATTCAGAATGACCAAGTACCATTATGAATGCCTCCCTAGTTAAGAGGGAGTGTTGAAGAAAGTGTAACTAGGTTCGGTCTTCATAAATGTAATTTTGATCTTTGTACTTGTAAAAGAAAAGAAATATTATTTTTGTAAATTGTAAAAATGAGTTCTTACTCATTGCATAGGTCTAGCATGTGTTGAAGTGTTATAGGAAAGTCAAAGAGTCAAAAAAAATATTGGAGAGCTCTTCTTGAGCATATATAAAATGTATATGAGTCAACCTAGAGTCTAGATCAGCCCTCCAAGACAAGCACAATCCTCCTGAAGAAGTCAGCCAGCAAAACGATATAGAAAGCAGTCATGTTGGCCTCAAAATGTATATAAATATCAATTCGGCTCACATATAAGAGACACATCAGTTCACTTGGTCAAGTTGGCTTGACATGGAGAACAAACAACTATAAATACCCAGCTAGGGTCACCACCGAAAGCAAAGAATTCAGATTTCTCTGAACTTTGGATGGGTATAGGAAGTGCGGGAAGACAGTTTCAGATGACATTTTTGGAGGTTTGTCCATAAGCTCAGTAACCTCTGATGGGTACAGTAGACACCTCTACAATTTTCGCGGACAACTACTGTGAGACAAATTACAGTCTCATCCCCCTCGGTGACAATCTCAGCATACTTAAGATCATGATCTGGGTACAAGGAAAGTAGGTATTGTCTCAGTGTAGTTGTAATAATGAGGATGTCAGTAATGATCACAGTCTCGACCTACCAAGACAGTGAAGCAGCCTCACAATCTCAGCATATTTGTGAAGAGAAGGATCCTGAAATGACACTCTCTGTCTCAACATGTATTCTGGGAGCAGTATATAAATCTTGGTGTCATGATGAAGGTCTCATAAGGAATAACAATGATCTCAATAAAAGTGTAGAAATATTCTTGATGAAGGTGCAACAATATTCTTGATGAAGGTGTAGCAAGGTGTAAAGATCTCAGTGGTGCAATGATGATGACTTTAGTAGCAATGATGATGATGATCATCTCAACTATGACGAAGAAGAGGATTGGTGTCTTGGTCTTAAAGTGGCATAATAGGTCAAAGGTCATGGTCTTGGTATTCGTCAATTGGAATCTCTACAAAAAGAATTTTGTGCGGGTTTTCCTCTCAAAAGAGTGAGAGGTTTTGGCTTTGGCAGAAAGCCAACATCCTGTGTTCTTGTCTCTTTGCTTTGGTAGCTATTTGATGAACTAAAGAAGACACACTCTAATAATAACAAGTGAAGATTAGAATAAGAAGAAAAAGTTAAATACACCTCGCAAATAGTTATCATGACTAGAAGAATCTCTGTGACTCTAATTGCCCTAGATTCTTCAACACACGAATGGGTGTGTTTCTTCACTAGGGCCAACTTGACCTGAGGGAGGGCCAACTTGACTATCTTAGAGCCAAAAATTCAAATTTCAAATTTCAAAATTTTCTTTTTCAAATCTGACACAAAAAGCATTGTCTTATAACAATGCTTTTTGATTTGCGCCGAAGCTCTTCTTATAACAAAAAGCATGTCTTATAATAATTCTTTCAAGGGCTAAATAATCAAAATGACATGAAGAACATGTCTTACAAATTCTTTATACATTACAAGACCCAAAAATATAAATTATGAAGATCGACCATAGCTACAAAATTCAATACTCCCTCTTAGCTAGGGAGGTATTCATAATGACTAGAGAGATGCTCTTCTTGTGAACAAATTTCTCTAAGAAACGGTTATAACAAATCATCATCAATCAACTACCATAATTCTAGCCACAAATGAATCTGACACATGGTAGGATAATAGCACCAACAAATTACCATAATTCTGGTCAAACATCTATGACACATGGTAGATCAACAGCATCAACAGGTTGCCATAATTATGGTCGGTACCTCTGTTAAAATTGGAAACTAGGGACAAACTCCATATGCATCACCTTATTTATGACAGTTGTTATTTTTCTTGAATTCCTCTCTCCGAGAGGTGTAGGATTGATCTAAAGATCTTCCGATTCCGACATGTAAAAATGAAGATATGAATTTATTTGTATTATTGACAAATTGTCAAGGTCGGCCAGCGAGCAAAACAAGCATTTTAACCCCTAACTCATCCTCAATGTTGCATCTAAAAGGAGGAGACCTCAAGTCATTATTTGATCATCTCATCTCATGATCTCTCTCTCCACTTGTTTGGGTATGTCTTCTCAAAAGGAGGACGTGGTGGAAAGAAAGATCTCAAGCCCTAGTCGCAGCCAAGAAGGAGCCCTAAGACAGTGTGAAGGAGCCTGGAAGGACAATGTGGGAATTTTTGTGTGTTGCAGGTGACAACGTGGTGAATAAGGTTGTTATAGGGCATGAACCAAGGTCTGGTTTAGGTGCGCTTGCTAGGTAGGGAAGCCGCAACCCCAAGGAGAAGTAATTTGTTGAAGACAAATCAGTGTAGGGCTAGATATGTATGCAGTTGGGTGTTGACAGGTGCAGACAGCCAGGCCGAGTTCATGAGGAAGATCAACGTTGTTGTTTGGGATTGTTTGGGTAACAATTGTAAAGGTTGAAAGCTACAACAAGTTGTGTATTGTGCTAGGCCGCAGGGCATAGCACATAGCTGGAGGTTGTGTTAAGGGATGTCATGGGTGGACAACACCTTTAGGAGGCAGCATGGCATGAGAGGAGGGTCTCCAAGGTGGACCGTAGCCCTACAAGGGCTTGTTTGCTAACTGTGTGGTGGAACTAGGGCTGCAAGACGTGCCCTAACCAGGAGTGCAACAAACAGCAGCGTAAACAATGTTGCAACAATGATTTGTGGAGGGTTGCTGGATTGATGGTATTTGAACTCATCAAGGGTATGCCACAGCTCTCTTAGGGACTGTTTGGACACTGTTAAGGGAGTTTAAGGTTGCAGCGAGTGCCCTAACCAGAACTGCAATCAACTGTGGAATGTAAACAGAATTATGAGCATTGTTTTGGGCTAATTGAGCTTACTTTTGAAGGCCGAAGTTGACTGGGCTTGATCGAGCTACTTAGAGGAAGAATTCTACCATGTTTGACCAGCATTGACTTTTCTGGTCAAGGCCTTACTATTGCTGTCATAAATTATCAAATTTGTAAACTTGTACTATCTATTGAAGAATATAAGAAGAATTGATCAAGGGTTTCCCCACATTGGGGTTTGTCCCTGGCTAGTGCCACATCTTGTGTCCTCTTGTCTTGGCTTGTCTTCTGCTGTTTATGTTTATGTTCTATTTGCATTTTACTATCATGCTGATGTGATTGCTAAACTGGATATTGATATTGCGCTAATTAAGAAATTGAATTAAATTGCTCTCAAGCATATAACATACCAAAAATTAACAATCTCTGATAGATGGTGCATCCTCACCATAATTATGATTGATACTCTTGACACATGGCACATCATTAGCATCAACTAATCACCATAATTATGGTCTATCTAACACATTGTATACAGACTAGCCTTGGTTCACCATCATTCTAGATGGTACCTGGCACATGGTAAATCCCCAAAGGCCACACTCTACCAGAGTAATTATGGGCTTGATGCTAAATGATCTTGATGTTGAAAGGGCCACACTCTATAAGAGTAGTTATGGACCTCTAGGACCATTCTTCCTAATTCTTGTCAATATACTAAACATTGGAAGAATGATTGTCCTTTGTTGGACCATTCTCCATAATTCTAGTCACATATGACGTAAGGAGAACGTTATTCCATGATGTTATCTCACCAACACTCCCTCTTAATGAGAGAGGCATTCTCCACAAGTCCAAGCTTGTCTCTGAAGTATACAAACTTCACACAAGACAGAGGCTTCGTCAAAATATCTACAATATGCTCATCAGATGAGAGTCTGGAGACATATTGGAGCTTCACTGCTCCCTTTTGCACCATGTCACGGATGAAGTGGTACTTGATCTCGATGTGCTTCAACTTGTCATGGAACACTGGATTCTATGTCACCTTCACACAAGCTTTGATTATCACAATAAATCACAGTCAGTTCGAGCACATGATCAAACAGTCCCGCGAGTAACTTTTGAAAGCATACTACTTCACAACTTGCCAAGCTAGCTGCAATATATTCTTCCACAGCATTACTAAGTGCAATAGATGTCTACTTTCTACTCATCCACGAAATCATAACAGAGCCCAAAGTGAACCAACCTTTGGATGTACTCTTCCTATATTCAGCGCTCCCTATCCAAACTACATTTGTATAACCCTACAGTTGAATATCGTCATTTGAGACATCTCAAACCAAAATCAATTATACCACACAAGTATTTGAGTATGTGCTTCGTTGCAAACCAATGATCATGTCTAGGTTCCACCTAGAACTGGCTTTATGTGTTTGCTACAAAGCAAATGTCCGGCCTAGTATTAACCAGATACATCAATAAGCCAATCAACTTCTGGTACATTGATGGATCTATCAAATCAGACTCAGAGTCTCTTAGCTTTCGAAAATTTGTAACCATGGGAGTCGACATCGACTTGCAATCCATCATACCAAACTTCTGCAAGATCTTGATAATATATTTTCCTTGACCAAGAAAGATTTTGATGGGCTTTTGCCATACTTCTAGCCCTAAATAATAGTGCATCAACCCAAGATCCTTCATATCAAATTCGGAAGCTATCTTCCTCTTACACCAAATAATCAGATGCTCCATACTTGTTAGAAATAGGTCATCAACATATAACATTGGATCACAAGTTCATTCTTCTCGACCTTGAAGTACAACTTTGGATGAGCATCGTTTTTGGAGAAACCAAGTCTCGTCAGATAATTGTCAATTCGTGTATACTAGACTCTAGGTGCTTGCTTAAGTCCATACAAGGCTTTCTTTAACTTGCATACGTGAGACTTTCTACCATGGACCTCAAAACCTTGTGGTTGCTCTGAGTACACTTCTTCTTCAATCACGCCATTAAGAAAAGAAGTCTTTACATCCATTTGATGTAAGTTGTAAACGATAGAAGAAGCAATAGAAATTCAAATAATGGATCTAATAGTAGTGTATCTGGGGACCATAGCACAAGTATCATCATAGTCTTCTCCCTCTTTCTGGGAGAAACCTCTAGCCACAAATTTCGCCTTGTATTTGTCAGTGCTGCCATCCACTACATGTTTGATCTTGTATAACCATTTGGAGGACACCATTGATTTTTCTTCAAGTCTAAGCACAATTTACCATGCATCATTCTTCATAATTGATTGGTATTCTCCCTGTTGAGAAATCTACGGGTAGCTTATTAGGTGAATTCTCTTACTTTGATAGCTGCTTGTGATGCTATTTTACTTTACTTGATGTCCTTGTTATTAGCTTCTTCTTTCACTTGATTATTAGTATCTTCTTATCATCAAACAGCCACCAAACAATGGAGATCAATGAGATAAGAGGAAACAAAATGTAGGTTGCTAGCCAGGGCCAAAACCTCTCCTCTTGAGAAGAAAACCCACAAGAAATTTTCTCTTCTTATAGAATCTTTAAATGATGAATTCCAAGACCTAAGACCCTTGTCAAAGACCCCTCCAAGACCAAGTCAACCTTTCCTTTGATGAACTTCTCTTCCAAAAAAACAACCCAAGTCAAACTAGTTTCACACTTCAAATTTTCAGCCTCTACTTCAGATTTCGGTCACTACTTCAGAACTACACTTTTCGGCCCTTCCTACAATCTCCGATTTTCACACGTGTGGGTAGAATAGTGGTTGAAATGATATTTGTCTCCTTCGCTTGATATGCTTCTTCTTTTGACAACTCTGCTTCCAAGGTAAATCTTCTAGGTACCAAAATTTGGCTTCTTGACAGTTCTGAAATTCGGTCTTGTTGCAGTCACAGTGATGCCCTAATATCAAATATGTGAAGTGATGTAGCCCTAAAAATAATCCTCCAAAAACTTGGCTCTTCCTTCCTTGGTTTCTCCTTCTCTTCGCTAGGTATTTCTTGCCTTTCTTTAACTTCAATGAACTTCTTGGAGATGTCTCAAATGAGGTCAAGTGCCTCCCATTTATAGGCTTCTTGGGAACCCTAATAGGCTAACTTGTCTTGTGTTAGGACGACTTGTCTTGGAGGAATCTTTGACATACTTTATGACTCAAACAAATTTCTTTTACATCATACAAAGTGCCCAATGGAGTCTTTCATATATGACAATGACTCAATTGACTTCTTGACTCTATGACAAATCGTAGAAGCACTCAATGGGTGCTTCACCTACAAATAAATTGACCTTGAGCATGAAACCCATGCGACAAAAATAATAATAATAATTTTCTTTCTTTTTACAATATACAAGGATCAAGTGCACATTTCATAATTATGAATACCAAACCTAGTTACATACTACAACACACCCTCTTAACTAGGGAGGTATTCTTAAAACATGCAAGGTACTTGGAAATTTTCATACTGAAAAATTCTCATAAGAGTCGAATTGGTAAGCCATCTCATAAAATATTATTTCAGCTTATCTCATTCATCATACCAACCAACATTGTCACGTAGCAAGGCCTTGACTAACAGCGCTATCTCTCCATAAGATAAGAGCACAGTGCTAGCGAGACAATGACCTATAGACACCATCAACATTGTCGCTTAAGGCACATACCCCATCTGGATGTTCACAAGGTATGTCCTTCTAGGACCATTCTTGTCTTGGATTAACACATCCTTAAGGAATTTCCTCTTCGACTACTCTTATACAGTGTTGATAATATCGCCGAAATATCGGCGATATTCGGAAATATCGCGATATTTTCGGCGAGCCGAAATATCGCTGATATTTCGGAAAATATCGCGCAACGATCGAAAAAATCGCCCAATGACAGGGAAAAATTTCCGCGCGGCCTATAAAAATCCAATTTTGGTTTTTTTTCATATCATTTTCATTTCTGATTGCTGGAGAAGGAAGGGGAGAGCTATGTGGTTGCTGCCAAGGAGGGTTTGAGCGTTCCATAGCTATTATCGCCACCAACAACGAAGATTTCATTGATCTAAGCTGCAAGAACAGTGAGACAATCTCATTTCTTCCATTAACAGGTATGTTCAAATAAACCCCTATTTTAATGATTTTTTTATTAGTTTTAGGATTGTTCTTGCTTGCCTATTTCCCTACAATCATTTTGCTTGATTTTTTTTTTCCATTTCAAAAGATTTTCATGCCCATGACCAAATGCAAGGGTTTTAACTAAATGTATCATCCTCATGCATATAGCGATGAAGATCACTTTCCTTCAATAGTCTTACTCTTAAATTGATTTCAGCAACAATTCCCTGTTTAAGAGATGATGAAATGAGTTTTGCAATCTGTGATTTTATAGATTCATTAATAAGTGCTGGCATACATAATGATGAAGAATCTCCACCCCAAAACTCTACTTTGTCAATCAGATTGGGCTGCACATTCAACTGATATGGTGCTTGCAAAACACTAAGTTTCTCAATCCCAAGTTTTGTTTTCTTGCTTGCAACTAGTGGCCAGTGCTCAATATCAAGCACATCTTCTATACAAGCACAATAAAATTTCACATAAAACTTGCAAGCACAGGAAGGTTGATGGGGCTTCCTATCAATCGAGATGACTCTAGCATCATACCATGCCTGCCAAAGAGGAGTCACATGAACATTATTTTGAGTATAAGATAGCAAATCATTAAGCAAGGAAGTGGAATCTGTTGCCAAATAATACTGCACTACTATTTGTAACTTTTAAGTTTGCCTCCTTATCCCTCTCTCTTCCTCACTGTTTCACTTGCAGCTTCGAGAAACATTGTTTACAGTGGTATAATACATCTAAAAAGTGGCCAGAAAACTAATTAACAGTCACCATAATATATTGAGAAATCATTTGCATTCATTTGTTAGTCACTGTTTAGCATTTTTTTCATAAATTTTTAGGATTGACATGCTAGTTTCAGCGTTTAATATGAATGATTTGGATCTCTGGTAATAAGTTAACAATGGTAAAATTTGGCTTCTAAAGTCTCTATAAATTAATGAAGAAATAAATCTAATTCATAAGGAACCTTGTCTGAAAGAATGGTGTCATACAAGTGAATTTTGGAAGACTGTTTGTTGAATACCGTGTTCTGATAATGCACCTACAGCAGTGGTATAATTACGTAACAGTGATATAATAAGTAATATACAGTCACCTCATTTCCTTGGCATATCATTTGCATTGTTAGGCCCTTTCATTGCTTGGCATCTTTGGTTAAAGTGGCAATTATTGCATGATACAAGCTCACTGCCCTCTTAAGTCTGCTCTCTTTTTCATGCCCATTGCAAAATTGCAAATTTGCAAATAATGTAGCAAAAAAAGTTAAAACTGTTTTGTAAAATGATGTGGTTATTTGTAATTTTGTATTACTTATTAAGTTACTAATTCCAATTTTTTTTTGGTGCCCTAGGTTTCCTTTTGAGTTAGCCCACTACAAAATACAAATATGCCAAAAGCCTTGGACCCATTTTGGGAGTATGGGAGCCCTGATGGTGGGACAAATCGTGCATATCTTACATGCAAATTGTGTGGGACCATGATGACAGGTGGGATTACACGACTGAAATACCATCTTGCTAGACTCAGTGCACATGATGTTGGGGTTTGTACAGTTTCTAGTCCGGAGCTTATACAAAAAGCTCTTGAGGCAATTGATGAAAAGGACAAAAAGAAGGAAGAGGCAGAAAGAAACAAAGTTGAACGTGCAGGTAGATCTTTCGGGATATCTTCTCCTGATTTTGATGTTGAGGGTAGTGGCCCTAGTGGGAGGGCTCCACAGCTGGCACACCATCACATGCTACTGCTAGTACGATTGCGAAGTCATCATTTTTTGTTCCACGAACAGGACCTGGAGCACAACCTGGCATAAAATTGCTTGTTAAAAAGAAGGAGAAGCAAGAAGCAGATAGAGTCATGGGGAGGTGTATTTTTTGGAGCGACTTACCTCTCAGCATCACCAAAACCAATCCATTTTGGCAGCCAATGTGTGATGCTATTGTTGTTGTGGGCCCAGGGTACAAAAGTGCCACATATGAAGAGTTGCGGGGGCCAATTCTTCAAGCAGAAAAATAGGACATCAACTCTAGATTGGCGGAGTTGAAAAAGACATGGGAAGTTACTAGATGCACAGTGATGTCTGATGGTTGGACAGATAGGAAGGGTAGGACCCTTCTAAATTTCTTGGTATATTGTCCTAAAGGTACCATGTTTATTAAATCGTTGGATGCATCAAAACATATCAAAGATGCAGCAACGATATATGAGTCGTTAGATGGGTTCATTCAAGAGATTGGTGTGCAGAATGTGGTGCAAGTCATAACAGACAATGCAGCTAATTATGTGTCTGCCGGCAAAATGCTTATGGAGAGGCATCCCACATTGTTCTGGACTCCGTGTGCAGCACATTGTCTCGATTTGTTGCTTGAGGATATGAGGAAACTCTCCTTCATCAAGGAGGCAGTTGATATGGCTAGGAGCATCCCCAAGTTTATTTATAACCATGCTTTTGTTCTTAGCCTCATGAGGAGGTTCACTAGAAACAAGGAGTTGCAGCGTCCTGCCATCACACGTTTTGCCACAACCTTTATTACTCTTCAGTCTTTGCTTCGATGTCAATTCGAGTTGAAGCAAATGTTTGTGTCTGATGATTGGCGTAATTGTAGATACAACAGGAGACATGACGGGAAAGCCATTGCAAAAATGGTGTACTCTAAGACATTTTGGCATGGAGTAGAAGAAGCATGTGCAGTTAGCGAACCTATAGTAAAGGTTCTTAGATTGGTAGATGGAGAGAAGCCTGCAATGCCTTATTTGTATGAGGGTATGGATAGGGCCAAGGAGGCCATTCGTTCCTATTATGCAGACAAGGGTTCTGTTGGCCTTGATATGCAGATGATGTTATGGGATGTGATCGATAGTCGGTGGGCAGGGATGCTTCATCGACCCATTCATGCAGCAGAACTCTTCCTTAACCCCGCATTTTCATACAAATGCAACTTTGATTTTGATGGCGAGGTGATGGAAGGGCTTCATTTTTGTATTCAGAGGATGGTCCCTGATCCTGAGCTTCGTAGCAAAATCAATCGCGAGATACAGTCTTATCGGGATTGTGTTGGCCTATTTGGCTTTGATGATGCTATTAGGGAAAGGACCCTCTTCATGCCACGTAAGTGACAAGTCATCACTTCCTTAGAAATTAGAATTTTCAATTTAGAATTTCCTTACTTATAAATTTATAATTCTGTTTTTTTTAAATTCAATTATGTAACTTTTATTTAAAAGTTTAATTATGTTTTAAGTTTTTGAATTTTTTATTTCATTATTTTGTTGTAGATATTTGGTGGCAAAGCTATGGTGCAAGGGCACCAAATTTGCAAAAATTGACCATACGAATCTTGAGTCAAACATGTAGCTCTTTAGGGTGTGAGCGCAATTGGAGTGTATTTGAGAAAACACACGCCAAAAAGCGCAACAGGTATAACTTTGAGCTCAAGCCTTCAGTTGAGCAATTACACTTATTGTAATTTTTAATTTTTAATTTATGACCTTCAAGTGTCAAGAGTCAAGAGTCAAGACTCATTATTTTTTTTGACACTCTTACAGGTTGGAGTTCACGCGCCTCAACGATTTGGTGTATGTAAATTACAACATCTGACTTCGAATGAGGCAAATAGAATCACCAATGGATCCAAATGCCATTTCCTTAGACAATATTGATGTATTGTCTCCGTGAAGGGTGGAGTCTGAGGAGCCCATATTGGAGGAGTCACCTTCATGGTTAGAGCTAGTGGCAGATGATCCATTAGAGCAGGGGCAGCAAGAGGAGGACTCGGAGTCAGAGGAGCAGCAGCACTTAGAGGAGGAGCAGGAGGAGGAGGAGGAGGACACTGCGGGGGCATCAGCATCAACACCATCTGCTATAGATATAGGAGAGCATAGCCCCATACCTAGCACTCATTATTTGACATTAGGTGCAGAGGCAGGGTCAAGGCTTTCTACTACTAGGGGCAGGCCTGGCAAACAACACATCATGTTTTCCCGTAAAAGGGGGAGAGGACAGTGATTTCAGATAGATAGCTGCTAGTTTTATTTGATATGCTACATATAACTCATGATGATAAGATACTTTTATATATGTGATGTTATTTTGTATTGGTTCTCCACATTTGAGTCCTTGGATGGACAATTATCAGGGATCAACAGGATTTGGTATCGCCTTTGATATATCATTTCTATTTGACATCATATATATCAATGTTTTCTTCATATTTATGTGCCAATGTGTTTATTTCATGTTGTTATTGCTTTATATGTTTAAAATCTGAAGAATAAAAAAAAAAAAAAAAACAAAAACAAACAAACAAACAAACAAAAAAATATGAATATATTATGCATTTTTTATGCTTGCCGATATTTGTTGATATTTTGCCGATATCTTCGCCGATATTGCCGATAAGATATTTTCTGGACCCTTGCCGATATTTTCCCGATACCGATATTATCAACACTGGTTCCAACCTTCAAAAATTGACCTTTCATAGCTTGGCCCTCCTCCAATTTCGAATTTTGTTGCTATGACTGATCTTGTCAATCTCTGCTCTCCCAACTCTAGCAATCCTTCTCAAATGGCCCTCCAAGTGATCTCCTACTTCTCCCAGCCAGCTCCAACTCTACAATTCCTTCCTCCAACTCCCACGTGAACCTAGTGGTGGCTCTCTGCACAAGCCCCGGGTAACTATAAATTGAACTGCTCATATCCTAGTTCTATTAGCTCCAAAACTCACAAGAAACGCTGACCCTTTGTTGCTCTCCCAATCCTCTAACTCTCCCAGCAAATGCTTGATCACTGATAGCTCCAAACTCCCCCTGTGTATTCTCCAGCTAGCAAGAAATATGCACTCCCTATTGTGGCTGAATGGTAGTGTTATACACACTCCCGAAACTCCTGAAATACTTATGGAACTGCCTCTCTAGGGCGGGCACAGATGGCCCCATGAAGTAGAGGTTGAATCTCCCGCTTGAGAATTCGTGACTAAACAGCTAGTTGACTCAGCTAAACAGCAAAGCGAACAGTAAAGTAATTTTGATTGCATGGTGTAAGAATAAATCCAAATGAGAGCTCTCTCCTCCTTTTATCTTTGTGGGCCTTCCTTGCCTCATGTGGGCCCCTCCATTCAGCACTTCGAATTCCCTCCAAACCATTCGAATGGCCTAGTTCGAATTCCCATGTGGGTGGTGCACACCTTCCACTAGCAACCAAATTAAGTCAAATTTCCTCCTAAGTCCCTAAGTCGAAAATGTTGGGTTCTTTCCCTTATCCAAAATTGTGCAAAAATGTGTGGAATCACCCTGTTACAATTGTGTTTGAGAAGGGACATGACACTGTGGTGGGATCTTGTTGGGTCTATAAGATCAACCATGCAGTTGATGGAAGCATCGAAAAATATAAGGCAAGACTCGTGGAAAAGGGGTTCTCGCAAGTAGAGGGGATCGATTATGATGAGACCTTTGCCCTAGTGGCCAGATATTCATCTATCAGGGCTATTCCAGCACAAATGGGTTGGACGATCCACTAGATGGACATTAAAACAACATTCCTCAATGGGGTTGTTGAGGAAAAGATTCATATTAAGCAACTAGAGGTGTTTGAGACATGCAACAGAGAGACACACATTTGCAAACTCAAGAGAGCCTTGTATGGGCTCAAGCAGCCTCCACGGGCATGGTATGCTTAGATTATGGATAGATAGTTACCTTCAGGGATTTGGTTCACCAAGAATGCAGCGGACCCAAAGCTCTACTACATTGTTGTTGGAGGTGAGCCGCTTATTCTGGTGCTATATGTGGACGATCTGATTTTGACAAGCCCAAAAAGCTCATCCAAGAGTGCAAAAGAGATCTTGCAGGCGAATTTGAGATGAAGGATATGGGGTTGATGCACTATTTTCTTGGGTTGGAGGTTTGGTAGGGTGATGGTGAGATTTTCTTACGACAAGGCAAGTATGCCCTGAAGATTCTGAGGAGATTTCAGTTGCAGGCCCATGACCACGCCTCTAGTCACAAACTAGAGGAAGCTAGATGCATCCAGATCGGAGCAAGTAGATGCTTTACTTTACCAGCAGTTGATTGGGTTGCTAATGTATTTTGTGAACACACGACCAGACATATGTTTTGCAGTTAACTCCTTGAGCCAATTTATGGTCGAGCCTACCAAAGCGCATTGGGTTGCTGCTAAGCACGTGTTGAGATATCTCAGGGGGGACAATAGAGTACGGATTCTGGTATAGACAGGTTGATGAGTTGAGGCTTGAGGGCTTCATTGATGCAGATTGAGCAAGGAGCTCCAAAGACAAGAAGAATCGGGATGCGCATTTAGTGTTGGATAAGCAGTTGTTTCTTGGTTCATCGGGAAGCAAAGATAAGTTCATTGAGTACAACCGAGGACGAGTACATGGTTGCCAGCTTGACAAGGTGCAAAGTTATTTGGTTGAGGAAGGTTCTCGTGGGCTTGTTTAGGATAGAGTTGGAGCCCATTGTGATCCATTGTGATAATCAAAGTTGCATCAAGCTCTTTGAGAATCCAACATTTCACAATCGCTCAAGGCACATTGACATACGTTTTCATCACATCAGGGATATTGTCTAGAGAGGTGTAGTTTCACGCCAGTACATACCAAAAAAGGAGCAGACATTCTGACTAAGGCTTTGCCAAGGAGCAGATTTGTTTACCTCTAAGAGAAGTTGGGTGTAGTGCAAAACACCTTCCTCTCTAAGAGGGGGTGTTGACTGGAGTAGAGAAGTAAGGATTATGCTTTCCTAAGTGCTCAGGCAAGCAGAGGGACCCACAAAACAGCGACTTTAGCATAATATTAATTTATTTAACTATTTCCTAAAGTTGGACTTAGGAAAAATTAAAAATTCATAAGTTAACTTATGATTTAATTTCAACCCTTCATCACAATCTAATCTCAGTTGTTGAAAGAGACTTTAGGGTTTGATTCGAAATTATAAGAGGAGATAAAGCGAAGTGGAGATGAGTTCGAAGAGCACAGAGAGTGTGTGATTGGCTTTGCAAGTTAGGGTTTTTAGCAGTCAGTGATCATATCAACGACATGTTGAGAAATCTAGGGCAATGATGGTTAGGAGATTTCTCTTCTTGATAATTGCTTGTGATATGTTTTTACTTCATGTATTATGATCTTCTCTTCGTTATATTATCAATGTGTTCTTTTCATCAAGACAATTACCAAATAATCAATAGAAAACAAGAGACACATTATGTAGGCTTGTCAGCCAGGGCCAAAACCTCTCACTCTTTGAGAGGAAAACCCAATCAAAAAAATTTTCTTATAGATCTTCAATTGATGAATACAAAGACCATAACAAAGACCCTTGACTCTAGAATCCTCCAAGACCCTTGTCACTAACCTTGATGTTCTGCCTCTTCACTTACTCGGCTTCCTTCTTCTCTTGAACTGCTCTGCTCGGCTTCCTCTAGAGAATCTCGATCTCTATCCTTTCACACTGCTCTTCTTGGCTTCCTCTAGAGAATCTTGGCCTCTACTGCTCCTCTCAGCTTACCCAGAGAAACTCAGTCTCCTAGGTTAGCCCTAGATCAGAAACCCTAGAATAGAGTTTCTACTCGGCTTCCTTATTGTGATATCTATGCCCAAACAAGATCACTTGAACAAGTTCTACTTTGATCTTCTTGAGATGCCTTTGGTCCTTCTTCTTTCGCACATGGTAGAGTATATGACCCAAGATAGAGACCCCGAAAGAATTCTTCGCTATCCCTTTTTCGCACTTCTGCTTGTAGTCTCTTCTTCGCACTACTACTTATAGGCTTCCTCTTCGCACTTCTCTTCACCGATTTGCTTTTATCTAAGTGAGGCCGATTGTGGCTATTTATACACACTGTCTCATGTCCCTTAGGCCGACATGATCATTAGGAGGAAGGTCGTCATCATCTAGCAAGTTCTTCATTCATTGTAGGCTGACTTGAAGAGGATAAGTGACAAGGTCTTGGAGGAATACTTTTCGTAGACAAATTTGACTCTTTACAATGTGTAACATGACTTCATTACATGACAATGACTCTCTTATTTTATGACTAGATGACAAATAATTCCTAAAGACTCTCAATGGGAGTCTTGACACAAAAATAAAATCTCTTGCTCATGAAACCCATGATGCAAGCATTACAATATTTTATTTTTCTTCTTTACATCTCTTTACATAAAATCACATTTACATGTGATTATGAAGACCGAACCTCGTTACACTTTTCAACATGATACTTGGTCATTCTTAAGCTGAAGAATTTCTCATAAGAAGAATCGGATTGGTAACCCATTTGTTTAGCATCATATCAACCAACATTGTCATGTAGCAAGGCCTTGACTAACCACAAGATTTGAGCTCAATGTTGGCAAGACCAATGATTTATAGACACTATCATCATTGTCTCTCTCGGAACCTACCCCACCTAGGTTCTCAGGGTGTGTTCCATAAGGACTATTCTTATCTTGGATTCTCAATCCTCAAAGAATATTGGTCCTTCACAACTACTCTTATCTTGGATGCCCTAACGCATCTTCAAAGAGTATCGAATGCCAAATGATTACCCAATCCTCTCATTCAGTCTTCCCAGATGAACACTAGAATGATGTGTCTATCTCTCCCTCTCAATTAGGGAGGACATATCTATTCCAACAAAGGAATTTACTCATTCCTACAAGGAATGTACCTAAGCTCCCTCTTGGCTTAGGAATTTTCAAGTTTCTTCCAAGTAAGAAACTTTCCAGACTCCCTCTTAATAGGGACCTATAGAAGCTCCTCAAGTGGAGATGATGGGATAACCCGTTGCTTGAAGAACTCCTTCCTTTGATGTCATGAATTTCTTTGTCACGAAGTCTTCTTATTTTGGGACTTCTTTATAGGGCACATACCATCCATCACTTTCATTCATGAGTCAGCCATGTTCTTATTCCTTTCATCAAAAAGTGATTCATCCATCTACATCTAGCCTTGCTTCATGTTATGTTGCCTTCATCATGCTTTCTTCTTCGGAAGGATCTTACATCCTTCTACATGGTTCTCATGGAAGACATCCATAGTTCTTCCCTTCAGCGGTCCTGCATAAGCTCATCCAGATACTAGTTCATAAATAAGAAATGAACACTTGAATCATAATTGCCTTTGTGATGGTCTTTCATCATGACATCTTCCTGTTTGCATCAACATCCTGCATACATGTTGACATATCTCCCAAAGATATCCATTGTTAAGGGTCTCCATCTTTTTCAGGCTTCCATCAGAGTCTTAATATCTTTCTGAGAGAGTTTCTAGTCAAATCTTCTTTGTTTTCTGGATGTTGATTGCCTTTACCATGATCGCATATCCCACGATCTCTTCCTTCCTTTCTTCACACATTTCATTTCATTCGCAAGAACTTCCAATCAGATTTCCTTAATTGTAGTTAATTGCCTCATACTCCATATGAGGACATATTATGTTGATTTCATCTAATTAAATATGTGAATCATGCATTCTTTCATCCCTTTGAGGGAGGAGATCCTTTCATTGATCATGCCCCGGTGATCCCTGTTGCCTGCAACCATATGACATGACTTCCATCATATCAAATGTGAGCATACATACCTAATCTTTCTTTTGAATCATCTAGACTTCCTACAGCAGTTTCTTTTAAATGAAGAGACTTCATTCCCTCGATCTGCTTCACTTCCATGTTATCATACCATCATTTTATGAATTCCACAAGATTGTAATTCTTGAAGAACCACTTACCTTACCTATTTATCGGTGAATCTTTCAATGAAGATTCCATCAGAGAATCTTGCATATCTTATCTTGCAGATATTATCTTTTGACAGATGTATGATAACCCTTTTTCCTAGATGACTTCTTCCTTCTTCATAAGTATCACTTGAGCTTCTAATGAGGTCTACCAAGAGCTATATCCTACCTAGTTGACTTCCATAGGTTTTTGTTCCAGACATTTATCATATTACATATGTCGCGAGCTCTTACTTCTAATGCTTCTACCATGATGCCATTCTCTAATATGATGCATCCTATTTTATTTTCAAAACTTCCCATCTATAATACAACAGAAGAGTACCTTTTAGTGAAGGAGATTCTCTCAGTCATAGTAGAGATCTTTCACTTCCTCCTTTTTAGGCTTCTTTGTCTCCGGCTCTTCTACTTCTTCGGTAATATGGGCTTCTTCCTTATTCCTCTTGTTATTGTCCCTTTTAAGCTTAGGACAATCTCTTTGATAGTGCCCATATTCTTGACATCCATAGCATTGTACTTTAGCCATGTTCTTCTTCTTCTTTTGAGAAACAAATTTTCCAAACTTCCCTTTTCTTCTTGACATAATAGCATACGCTTGATTCTGCTCATTTGTTCCGACATCCGACTTTGCCTTTAGTCTAGTTTCTTCGATCTTACACAATGACCATAGATCTTGAAAGGGAGTGGCTTCATTCTTCCCATAGATACTTGAAGTGAAGTTGCCCCATTCCTCCGGTAGTGCATTCAATACTAAAGTGGTCATTTCTTTCTCAAACATTATTTCACCCAAATCTTGAAGTTGATCTCTTATCTCAGAAATCCTCATAAAATACAAGGCTATTCCTTCTTCCCTTGAGATCTTCAATTTGTACAGTTCTTGCCATAGAGAGATTACTTCTCTAGTGGTACTTACGGAAAATAACTCTACCAATTTGTCCTATATAGATTTTACAGTGTCTAATTTTGATACATATGGGATGAGAGAGTCTTTGATGGATTCTATAACAATCCTATGGGCTCTTACTTCCCCTTTCATGAATCTAGCATGTGCTTGAGTATCTTCTTTGGAAGGTTGAGTTATTGACCCTTTGATGTGGTCCATGACTTCATTCTCAATGAGATTTAGGTCTATTCTTTTCTTCCATGCAAGGAAGTTTGCAACCCCAACCAAAATGTTGTTTTCCTTGCAAAAAGACATTTTGATAGTATCAGATGAATTCATAAATTTACTTGAGCATTTGTTGCTAGCTTCCTCCTTAATCTTGATGTTGATAGAAGATTAATCCTTGAAAGGTTGAGAGAGAGTTTGCTTCACGGTCCTTCTTGAGTGTTCTAGTCTTCTTTAGATGACGATCTTGGAACTGTTGTTAGGGTTTTGGTCTCTCCTTCGGCTTCCTTCTTGAGTATGATTTCAAGACTTCTTACTGGAGTAGATTTCTTCGATCTAGGGTTTCAGTATATTGAAGATCTTGATCTCTTGCTTGGTGTCCTTTGACTTGTTTTGCTACTTTAAAACTTGACTCTTGTGTGTCCTCTTGATTAACTGCCCCTTCTTGACTTTAGCACCTAAGCTCTACTACCATGTTGAGAAATCTAGGGCAATGATGATTAGGAGATTTATCTTCTTGATAATTGCTTGTGATATGCTTTTACTTCTTGTATCATGATCTTCTCTTCATTATATTATCAATGTGTTCTTTTCATCAAGACAATTACCAAATAAACAATAGAAGACAAGAGACACGGTATGTAGGCTTGTTAGCCAGGGCCAAAACCTCTCACTCTTTGAGAGGAAAACCCAATCAAAAAATTCTTCTTATAGATCTTCAATTGACGAATACCAAGACCATGACAAAGACCCTTGACTCTAGAATCTGTTAGTTTTTGGTAGCATCAGAAGAGCTTTAGCCTTGAAAATTGGTGGACGGGCTAAGGCACATGAGTTCCAAAGAACCCAGAAATCATTTGGTGAAATTCCACCTGGATTGTATTTTATTAAAATAGTTAATATTTTTAATGGAGTTCCTAAGTCTAAACTTAGGGAAATTAAAATATTAATGGGTATTAATCAAAATATGGGTGAGAATGATCTAGAAGGTGGATCAAGTCATGTTTTAATCTTAGCCGTTGATTAGAGACTTAATCTCAGTCGTTGAAAACTCAACAGAAAAAGTATAAAATGGAGGCTTGGTGTTCATTTGGATACACACACATACAGATTGAGGAAAACGATTTTCTGAGGTGAAAAGTTCTCAAGAGGAAAATCGATTGGGGAGATCTTGCAATAGAGGGGCAGTGAGAATCCGTAAGGACTTCTAGAGAATACTGACAGAGAGACGGAGAGAGCTTGCAAAGAGGCAGCGTAGTGGCCGAAAGAGCTGACGTTGGGCCAGTCTGGGCCCACACAGTCCTGACGCAGAGCCAAAAGGGCTAGTGCAGAGCAGAAAAGTTGCATGTCACGCAAAATCCAGAACTGTCGGAACTGTTAGGAACCATTAGAACTATCAGGAACTTCCAGAACTGTCGGGAACTTCTGAAACTGCCGGGAGCTATCGGAACTGTTGCGAATTGCCAAAACATCCAAGAGAGCTCACACAGAGGGCAGAGAAGATGACGCAGAGCCAGCGCAGAAATAGCCGAGGTCAGCCAGTCTTGTGTCGGATCAGCCGGAATTCTGCTGGGTGAAGTGAGGTAAGACTCACTCATATTTTCCGCCAGTATTTTTCTCTATAAAGGATTGCTAGATGAGCATCCTAAATTTGTATTCAGGTGTTTCTCCTGCATAATAATAAACCCTTAGAACTGCTGCACCGGTTTTCCTGCATAGGGTTTTTCATGGGAATATTGTGTCCAAAAATAAGTGTGTCCTATGTATCTTGTTCTTTGCTCTGTTTTCTATTTCATGAGATCAAATATTAATTAGTGTAGGTTGCAGAAGTAATTTGCTTCAGTATTCAGAAGAATAACTTGATAGATGTACTTTAA
This sequence comes from Pinus taeda, assembly GCA_000404065.3. Classification (NCBI taxonomy): domain Eukaryota; kingdom Viridiplantae; phylum Streptophyta; class Pinopsida; order Pinales; family Pinaceae; genus Pinus; species Pinus taeda. Next base: position 32,002 of record APFE031560152.1, on the reverse strand, counting down.
AATCAAGTAGGTGAAGTAGATACAAATTTGTTGCAGTAGGGGTTCCTTCGAATCTAGGAATTTTCACATGGTATCGGAGCATTGATTTTGAAACAGGAAGAGCAGATCCAGTGTTGATCAGTGAGCCTGAAAGCTGCACTTGGCAGCAATTCGAATCCCCTTGAAGGGATTGTGCAGTCCTTGCCGGGAAGCAAATCCGAGGAAATCTCTCTCTAAGTGAGACGACAGAGATGTACGATTTCCAGTTAGCAAGTTTGCAGAGGCAGAGGGAGTGACGCAGAGCCTCAGCACAATGCTTGAAGGGCGCAATTTCTGCCAGGGCAAAAATCCGCTGGAAAAGAACGAAGACACATAAAAGGGGAATTTTCTCCTGAGAGAAGTTTCCGCCAAAAAGTTCGCATTTCTCACTTGCTGAGCAGCTGAACAGTGCTAAGCAGTGACTAGAAGAGTCAATTCGACAGTTGGGTGAGATGGCATCGCATGGGCTCAAAGATCAGAACAAGTTGGATGAAGCCTCCAACTATGTCATATGGAAGACCAGAATCTTAGTTGTTCTGGAGGAATATGATCTCGAGGCCTACGTCAAAAGTGTTGCAGTTGTTCCTACTGATAACGATAAAAAGAAGAAGTACAAGGTCGAGTAGGGGAAGGCAAAGAGGCTTATTCTCGATGGAGTTTGAGATCATGTGGTCTCATACTTGCAGGACAAGGATACAACCTGGGAGATGGGGACGCCTTGTCGTCTTTGTATGAAGGCTCTTCTAAACAGCAAAAGATGTATTTAGAGCAGAAGTTGCAGCGGACTTTGATGCAAAAAGGAGAAGGGGTGAACCTCTATCTTCAACGTCTTCAGGACACTAGAGACTAGCTTGCTGCAGTGGGGTCCACTCCTCAACCAACCACGATGGTGAGGATAGCCCTGAATGGAGTCTCGAATGAATATCAAGTTTTCGTCCAAAGCATATTGGGCAGGGAAAAACTACCTTCATGGGAGGAGATGTGGGCAACTCTTCAACATGAGGAGTTAAGGACGAACCTAGTGAAGGTCAACCTCAATGGCAGCAGTGGGAGTGGCGCAAAGACAAAGGAGGAGGAGGAAAACGCAGCTCTAGCATCGAAGAGACAAGAGAAATAGAAGTGAAAGAAGAACATTTCGAAGGTCAAGTGTTTCAGATGTGGCGAAATGGGTCACTTTGCATCTCAGTGTCCTTTGAAGCAAAAGGATAAGGATGAAAAGCATTATCCAAAGGTTGCAGCCGTGAAGATAGACAAGGAAGAGTATGCCATGAGTGCCCACACATCTCCAAGAGGGAGATTAGGCGATATTGAGCTGTAATCAAGAGGACTACATGTGGGCAAGATCCTTGAGGAGACCAGCTCTTGGATCAAATCCTTGCAAAAGGAGCCCAAGATTCAGCAGTAGCGAGATAGACTTAGTGTCAAATGATGCAGTGGAGTGCTTGGAGGATAGATGCAGTAGCTTGGGACCAAAGACTAATCAGCGCAGAGCAAGGTTGGCAGCAGTGTAGATGGCACCGTGCAGAAATCGGTAGCAGCACAAAAGATTCAGAGGGTCAGCAGCACTCAGTTTCCAACATTCATTGTATTATGTTGAACACAGTTAAGTTAAGCTAATTTTGGATGTTTTCCAGCTGCTCCTATCAGCAACTGAGTTGTTGTATGAATGCAATGTTAGCAGTGGTAGTGCTAGCAGCATAGCAAATGCAGCGTTTGAGAGGGAGTTGTAGTACAGATATAGTTGTGGCAGTGGCAGTGTCATGGGCAGCAGTACAGTAGTAGCAACAGTGCAGAAAGGAGGTCCTTCAGAAACAGAGCAGCATGCAGGTGGCATTGTTGCTAGAGCACATTCCTCGCTAAGAGGGAGCGTTAGTTTTTGGTAGCATCGGAAGTGCTCTAGCCTTGAAAATTGGTGGAGAGGCTGAGGCACGTGAGTTCTAAAGAACCCAGAAAAATTCTACCCGGATTGTATTTTATTAAAATAATTAATATTTTTAATGGAGTTTTTAAGTCTAAACCTAGGGAAATTAAAATATTAAGGGTATTAATCAAAATATGGGTGAGAATGATCTAGAAGGCGGATCAAGTCACGTTTTAATCTTATCAGTTGATTAGAGACTTAATCTCGGTCCTTGAAGACTCAACAGAAAAGGTATAAAATGGAGGCTTGGGATTCACACACACACACAGAGATTGAGGAAATCGATTTTCTGAGGTGAGAAGTTCTTAGGAGGAAAATCGATTAGGGAGATCTTGCAGTAGAAGAGCAAAGAGAAACCGGAAGGACTTTTCGGAGAATACTGACAGAGAGGCAAAGAGAGCTTGCAAAGAGGCAGCGCAGTAGCCGGAAGAGTTGACGTTGGGCCAGTCTGGGCCCACGCAGGACTGACGCAGAGCCATAAGGGCCAGTGCAGAGCAGAAAAGTTGTCTGTCACGCAGAATCCAGAATGTTGGAACAACCGGGACTGTCGAGAATTGCCAAAACTGTCGGGAACTACCGGAACAGCTGGCACTCTCGGGAGCTGCTGGAACAGTCGAGAGAGCTGATGCAAAGGGCAGAGAAGGTGACGCATAGCCAATGCAGAAATAGTCAGGGTTAGCCAGTCTTGTGCTAGATCAGCCAGAATTTTGTCGGGTGAAGTGAGGTAAAACTCACTCAGATTTTCCGCCAGTATTTTTCTCTGTAAAGGATTGCTAGATGAGCATCCTAGATTTGTATTTAGATATTTCTCCTGCGTAATAATAAACCCTCAGAACTGTTGCACCCATTTTCCCGCATTGGGTTTTTCCGAGGACTAATGTGTCCAAAAATAAGTGTGTCCTATGTATCTTGTTCTTTGCTCTGTTTTCTGTTTCATGAGATCAAATATTAATTAGTGTAGGCTGCAGAAGTAATTTTCTTCAATATTCAGAAGAATAACTTGATGAATGTAATTTAAAATCAAGTAGGTGAAGTAGATTCAAATTTGTTGCAATAGGGATTCCTTTGAGTCTAGGAATTTTCATAGAATCCTCCAAGACCCTTGTCACTAACAATGATGTTTTGCCTCTTCACTTACTCAGCTTCCTTCTTCTCTCGAATTGCTCTTCTCGGCTTCCTCTAGAGACTCTCGATCTCTATCCTTTCATGCTGCTCTTCTTGGCTTCCTCCAGAGAATCGTGATCTCTATCCTTTCACACTGCTCTTCTCGACTTCCTCTAGAGAACCTCTGTCTCTACTGCTCCTCTTGACTTACCAAAGAAACTCGGTCTCCTAGGCTAGCCCTAGATCAAAAACCATAGAATAGAGTTTCTCCTCAGCTTCCTTATTGCGAGATCTATGCCCAAACAAGATCACTTGAACAAGTTCTACTTCGATCTTCTTGAGATGCCTTTGGCCCTTCTTTTTTCGCACGTAGCAGAGTATATGACCCAAGACAGAAACCCCAGAACAATTCTTCGCTATCCCTTCTTTACACTTCTACTTGTAGTCTCTTCTTCGCACTTCTCTTCACCGAATTGCTTTTATCTAAGTGAGGTCGAGTGCGGCTATTTATACACACTGTCTCATGTCCCTTAGGCCGACATGATCATTAGGAGGAAGGTCATCATCATCTAGCAAGTTCTCCATTCGTTGGCCGACTTGAAGAGGATAAGTGACAGGGTCTTGGAGGAAAACTTCTCATAGACAAATTTGACTCTTCACAATGTGTAACATGAATTCATTACATGAGAATGACTCTCTTATTTTGTGACTAGATAACAAATAATTCCTAAAGACTCTCAATGGGAGTCTTGACTCAAAAATAAAATCTCTTGCTCATGAAACCCATGATGCAAGCATTACAATATTTTGTTTTTCTTCTTTACATCTCTTTACATAGAATCACATTTACATGTCATTATGAAGACCCAACTGTTAAATTTGGCAACTAGGGCCAAACTCCACCTTGGACAGCTCATATGATGCAGCTGATATTTTTATTGGATTCCTCTCTCCGAGAGGTGTAGGATTGATCTAAAGATCATCTCATTATGACATGTATAAATGGAATTATGAATTTATTTTGATTATAAACAAATTGTCAAGGCCGACCAACCATCTAATTTACACCCTCAAACCCACAACATTGCATATAAATACAAGGAGCCTCCTCCTCATTCTGTCATCTCATCTCTCACACTCATTCTTCTATCTCCTTTGTTGATTGGATACGAATTTCAAAGGCAACTCTCCACACGTGCGAAGAAGAGAAGGGTTTTTTGTTCCAATCGTTGACTGAAATTGTAGGAGGTTGTTTTGACTTGCGTTGACCAATGTTGACCTGTTTTGACTGCAGTTTTGTGTGGAGGATCTCTGTTTGGGTAGATCACATTTTTGGGCACATAAACCAAGGATGTTTGACCACTGTTTGACCAATGCTGACTGCATAAGGGTTTGTTGCAGCATTGACTTTCATTGACCAAATTTGACTAGACTTTTTCGAACTGTTTTTGGGCTGATTTGACTAGCTGTTGAAAGCCGAGTTTGACCGAGATATTTTGGAGGTCAAAATCTACCCAGTTGACCAGCGTTGACTTTCTGGTTAGGCTTTATGTTACTGTTGTTTGACTGGTCAAATTTCGCTTTGAATGGGCAAGTGAAAATTGTATATTGTACTCTCTCTCTCTGCTGAACTTTTGAAGAATTATAAGAAGAATTGATCAAGGGTTTCCCCACATTGGGGTTTGTCCCTGGCTAGTCCCATATCTTGTGTCCTCTTGTCTTGGCTTGTCTTCTACTATTATTGCTTATGTTTTATCTGCATTTTACTATCATGTTGATGTGATTGCTAAACTGGATATTGATATTGGGCTAATAAGAAAATTGAAGTAAATTGATCTTAAGCATAGAACATACCATTGTTATCTAAAATTAACATGGTATCATAGGTAAGGTGAAGACAAAGCCCAAGCAAGAGTGAAAAGAGCAATCACTGAGATTTGTTGGACAAGGACAAGAGTCAATGGGCTCCACTTCCTACTTCAAATCTGATGACACGCTTCATGATAAGTCTGATTATCATGCATGGAAGATGTCTCTTGATTTGACTTTAGAAGAGCAAGATGTTATGGACTATGTGCAAGGAAAGATTACTGAACCTCCTTCAAATGCATCGGCTACTACTAAGACAAAGTACAAGAAGGGTGAAGTCAAAGCAAAGAAGATCATCATGGATTCTATTCATAAGCATTTAGTTGCTTACGTCTCCAATTTGAACACATCAAAGGAGATATATGGCAGGTTGGTTGGCATGTTCAAAGCTAGCAATGCAAACCAAGTTCTCTTTCTCAAGAACAAATTGAAGGACATAAAGAAGGGAAGAAGTGAAGATATTCAATCCTACTTCATGAGGATTACCGAAATCAAAAATGATCTTCTTTCAATTGGAGAAGTTTTTTGTTGATAGGGAGCTCACTTCCATTGCCCTTGGAGGACTCCCTTGTGAATGGCACGTGTTCAACACTACTATTCTTAATAACGATAGGATTCCAGGTTTTGAAGAATTGCTGACCAGATGTTCTCAAGAAGAAACAAGGATGATGAAACTAGATATGCTTTCAAATAGGAATGATCCTACGGCATTCTCCACTCATGCTAAAAAGAAGAACAATCCAAGTTCAAAGAAGCAATGTCAAGAAAGGTCAGGTTTCAAAAATGGAAGCAAGAGAAGATGCCTCATTTGCAACAAGTTTGGCCACCATGCTAGGGAGTGTCCTAATAGAAGGGATACACCTCATGATGATAACAACCACAACAACAACAATTTCAGGGGCAACAACAATCAAAGGAATGGTAGATTCAACAACAGAGGAAAAGGAATGCCCCCGCTACTCAACATGGAAATGGTTGCCCTCCCAAGAGATCAAGAAACTCCAGGTATGATGAATCTAATGTTGTTGATAACAAGCAAAAAGAATTTTATCTTAAATTTGCCCTCTCTACTGTTGATTTGGGGTAGCATCGGATGTGCTCTAGCCACGAAAATTGGTGGAGAGACTAAAGCACATGAGATCTCCAATACCCAGAAATCGTTTGGGCAGTTTCTAAACAGTTTGGGAGATATTAAAATAATTAATATTTTTAATGGAGTCCCTAAATCTAAACTTAAGGAAAATAAAATATTAATGTGTATTAATATAAAACTATGTTAGAAGGGTCCAAAAGTCATGGATCAAGCCAGAGTTAATCTTAGCCGTTGATGAGGGACTTAATGTCGGTCGTTGAATTGTCAACGAGAAAAGTATATAAGGAGGCTTGAAGGTCACTTGGAGAATACACCAGAGTGATCAGCCATTCTATTACCTAGATCAACGTTTGCTAAGAGAAATAAAATCAATGATCCACAGCGAGGTGCAGTGAATACAGAGGCAGAGAGGCAGAGAGGGTACCAGGAGAATTAGCGCAGAAGCCGAGAGAGAGGGACGCAGAGCCAGCTAGAGGCCATGCAAAGCCAGCTAGGGCCCACGCAGAGGCAGCCAGGAGTTGCGCAGTGCCTCAGAGAGCCAGCATGGGTGACGCAAAGGCTCTAGAGGCTGACGCAGTGCCTCCAGGGGTTGACGCAGGGGTTATTGGGCTGATGCAGGGCCAGGAAGGGCTGACGCAGTCCCTAGAGGCAGACACTGGGGTTTTCGTGGGGCAGATTGGAGCTGGGAGCTGTCGGAGTGTTTATCCGGGGTTTCACCCGGAATATCTGCTTCCGAGTAGAGAAGTACTACTGCTGAGATTATTCTCTGTTGGGTGAGCCGGTTTTGGCACCCAGATTGTATTCAGAAACTACATAATAATAAAACCTTCAGATAGTTGCACCGGTTTTCTCGCATTAGGTTTTTCTGGGGACATTGGTCCAAAAACAACGGTGTCACTTGTGTGCTTGTTTTGTTTCCTTCAATTGATGATCTGTAATGTGTTGAGCATGTACTTGTATTTATTTTTAGTATTTACATGGTAAATAACTTGTTAATTAATCAGAACAAGTAAGCAGAAATAAATCAGAAAAGTACATGAAGGGTTTCTAACAGTTAGACTTAGAAATTCCAACATGGTATCGGAGCGTGGTTGCAGATCACAAGAGAACTGAGGACATCAGCCGAGCAGAGCAGCAAGAGCAGAAAACAGTTGTCCCGAGTGACAGAAGTTGTTCCTAGCAAAGAAGCAACAAGGAAGGGGTGACGCAGTGCCTACGTCATCAAGTTTGAGACGAGAAGACGATCAGCGCAGTGGCAAGGGGGAGCAAACTCGACCTACGAAGTGCCTGGTCATCTTTCTCAATCAAGAAGGATTGACGCCCATGGCCAGGAGGTGTAAATTTCGCTGGTGTCGGGATTGTGCAGAGCCTAGAAGCTCTAACCTTTAGTTTGTTGGGGCTTAGGAGGCTGTGGGTAAGTTGCAGAGTGAAGCTGGTGGGGTACTGTAGTCAAAACAGTACCTAACAGGGCAAGACCAAGGAGGAGGGAGTTGCTACCGAGGATTTCTAGCCAAGAAATCCAGATCAATGAGGATCGGAGTGGGGGCATCTCGACATTGGCAGAGAGGTTTCCAGGAGAGAAATCGAGGCTCAGAGGGAGTCACACCAAGAACTTCCAGAAGGGGAGTAGAGGAGCAGCGAGATGGCAGTGAACGGGGTAAGAGACCAGGACAGACTGGACAGAGCCCCAAACTTCGTAGTCTGGAAGGCCAGAATTTTGTCCGTTCTAGACAGGAACCATCTCAAGCAATTCACCTTGAGGACAATAGCGGTCCCAGTTTACCCGGCTGATAAGATAAGTACGAGGATGCAATGGCAAGGGCCAAGATCATCATCCTTGACGGGGTCAAGGACCATGCAGTACCACACATTACCGAGAAGAATATGACAAATGAGATATGGGAGACCCTAAAGAAGTTGTATCAGCATACTTCCGTGCAGAGGAAGATGCTGCTAGAAAATCAGCTGCAGTCATACCAGATGTAAAAGGAAGAACAGATCGACCCCTTCCTCGATTGATTGAAGGAGATACGGGATCAGCTGACTTCCATAGGAGCCACGTCGGATCAAGAATTGATGGTGAGAATAGCCCTGAACGCAATCTCAGAAGATTGGGAGGTGTTTGTCCAGAGCATAATGAGCAGGGCAACCCTTCCAGATTGGTCGGAAATGTGGGCAGCTCTTCACCAAGAAGAGATCAAAAGGCTAGGCAAAGCGGGAAGCAGCGGCAAGGGGATCAAAATCAAGGAGGAGGAAGAGGAGGATGTTGCCCTAACATCTGAGCGAAAGCAGGAGAAACGGAAGAAGGAAATCTCCAAGGTCAAATGCTTCAACTGTGAGGAACTGGGTCACTATGCGAGCCAGTGTCTGAGGAAGAAGAGCAAGGGAGAGGCTTCCGAGACCAAGGCTGCACCAGCAAGAGTGGAGAAGGAATTGGAGACAAATGATGACTATGCCATGAGTGCTCACATGCCACTTGAGCGGAAGTGGGGAGACATCGAGTTGTAGTCAGACGAACTACAGGCAATGAGGGGCAGGGTCCTTGAGGTACCCAACCTCTTGGATTATACCTTGCTACAGGAGCCCCGAAAAGGAGTAGCGGGACTGGCAGATGTCGGTAGAGGCGGATGCAGATGGAGCAACAAAGGGAGCTACAGTGCAAGATTCCCAGGACAATGCGAGGCTAGCAGGCTGCAACAGTGTGAGAGGCACGGGAGTGTTACACCAGTGCAGGATGGCACAGAAAGATGTGCAACGATGCGAGACGCACAAAGTTGTTGCAGTACCGCAGAGGTTATAGAGGGAGCACTTGTCAGTGACAGAGGGAGCTTCAACATTGGGAGTGTTTCTAGCCTGACAAAGATGTTAGAGTTGGGAGATCAGTTACTTACTTCTTAGTCACTGAATTGCAGTGCAGCAGTTAGCAATGGCAGCGCTATGGGCAGCACAATGCAGCATGATGAGAGGGGTTGCAGTGCAGATGCAGTAGTGGCAATCGCAGGGCCATGGGCAGCAGCACAGATGCAGAGGGAGCTATCGTACAGATGCAGCAGTGGCAGTGGCAGGGCCATGGGTAGCAGTACATGATGCAGCAGTGTAGAGGATGTTGGGCAATATGCCTAGCATCAGCACAGGGACCGATGCCGGATGATCAGGGTGATGCTCAGTGAGCAGTATTACTAGAGCACAGTCCTCGCTAAGAGGGAGTGTTGATTTGGGGTAGCATCAGATGTGCTCTAGCCACAAAAATTAGTGGAGAGGCTAAAGCACATGAGATCCCCAATACCTAGAAATAGTTTGGGCAGATTCTAAACAGTTTGGGAGATATTAAAATAATTAATATTTTTAATGGCGTCCCTAAGTCTAAACTTAGGGAAAATAAAATATTAATGTGTATTAATATAAAACTGTGTTAGAAGGGTCCAAAAGTGATGGATCAAACCCGAGTTAATGTTAGCCGCTGATTAGGGACTCAATCTCGGTCGTTGAATTGTCAACGAGAAAAGTATATAAGGAGGCTTGAGGGTCACTTGGAGAATACACCAGAGTGATCAGTGATTCTATTCTCTAGAGCCGGGTTTGCTAAGAGAAATAGAATCAGTGATCAGCAACGAGGGGTAATGAATACATAAGCAAAGACGCAAAGAGGGTACCAAGAGAATCAGCGCAGAAGCTAAGAGAGAGGGACGCAGAGCCAGCTAGAGGCCACGCAAAGCCAGCTAGGGACCACGTAGAGGCAGCCAAGAGCTGTGCAGTGCCTGAGAGAGCTAGCGTGGGTGACGCAGAGACTGACGCAACAGTGCCTCCAAAGGTTGACGTGGGGCCAGGAAGGGCTGATGCTAGAGGTAGACGTTGGGGTTTTCATGGGGCAAATTGGAGTTGGGAGTTGTCAAAGTGTTTATCCAGGGTTTCATCCAGAATATCTGCTTCTGAGTAGAGAGGTATTATTGTCGAGATTATTCTCTGTTGGGTGAGCCGATTTTGGCACCCAGATTGTATTCACAAACTGCATAATAATAAAACCCTCAAATAGCTGCACCAATTTTCCCGCATTGGGTTTTTCCGGGGACATTGGTCCAAAAACAACGGTGCCACTTGTGTGCTTGTTTTGTTTCCTTCAGTTGATGATCTGTAATATGTTGAGCATGTAATTGTATTTATTTTTAGTATTTACATGGTAAATAACTTGTTAATTAATCCGAACAAGTAGGCAGAAATAAATTAGAAAAGTACATGAAGGGTTTCTAACAGTTAGACTTAGAAATTCCAACATCTACTGCATCTCCTCCTGACACCTTGGGGAATTGGTTGATTGATAGTGGTGCCTCAAGGCACTTCACTGGGTATAAGGAAGTTCTTTCAAATCTGATTGAAAAGGATAAAAATTTGGAAATCATCCTTCGAGACAATGCCACCTATCCCGTGAAGGGAGTTGGGAATGTTACTCTTCAATTGAATCAAGGTAACACCATTCATCTACAAGAAGTACTATATGTATATGATCTAAAGAAGAACCCGGTATCTATCTCGGCAATGGAGGACAAAGGATTCAAGGTAGCATTCATCGATAGAAAGGTACATGTGTGGAATAAAAATTTCAAAGATGCATTTACACTTGCCTTCAAGGTTGATAGCCTATATCAAGTTGGAGGAATTCCATTGGGAGCTATGTCTTACGACACATCACTTCAATCCGAATTATGGCACCGGAGGTTTGCTCATCTACATTATAAGGTTCTACCCAATGTGAGGAAGATGGTGACAGTTATGCCCGAATTTAAAGTAGAACATGAAGGTGTTTGTCAGGGGTGTACCAAAGGAAAGCATACAAGGGGACCATTCCCTTCAAGTGATAGCAAGACTACCGACATATTTCAATTGGTTCATTTTGATCTATCTAGTATGATGCTCGTGAACTCATTAGGAGGATATCTATATTATGTTATCTTTATGGATGATTTCTCTCGCAAGACTTGGATATATTTCTTGAAGAAGAAGGAGGAAGTATTATCATGGGGCAGAATAAAGGGGTCCAATAGCCTCTTCCTATTCTAGAACCAGTGTGGAAATACAATGCGCAGAAGGTGGAATTAGCATAGTCATACAATAGCATGAGTGGCAGGGGTTAGCAAGAGTGCGCAGGGGTTGTACCAGGTGTTGAAGTTGGATTTGTTGTAAAAGGGAAGCATTCCCTTGCTATAAAAATTTCTAGAGTTTATTTTCTGATCTAATAGAAAAACGCACACAAAGTTGCAGGTTTTCCCCGAAGTTGAGGTTTCCTGGGTATATCTTGTGTTCTATGTGCGAGATGTGTTTGTCTTCTGATTTATTTAATTTCCATTGTGCATGCTAAGTTAGAAAACTCAATGTATTTGCAATTTAAGTTTCAATGCAACAGTTGTTTGCATTTATGGGTTTTACACTTAGAAAATTGTGAATCAGTTACTGGGTTTTAAGGAAATCTAACATGTTTTTTCATCATCTAGTTAAACATAGTTGTTGTGCTTGTCATAAGTTTTTGCTAAACTACTAAGCAGTGTTTTAAAACTCAGACTTGACCGTGTTGAAGAATGTAACTAGTGTCGGTCTTCATAATTGTATTTGTCAAAAGAAATTTTATTATTAAAGAATATGACTTATTAATGCATGAGTTTCATGCTTGGGGCATTGGTTTCTAGGTTTTGTATTGAGTCAATAGAGTCATTGTCATTTGTATTAGGCCCTTCTTGGGCTTTTGTATCATATAAAAAGAGTTATTTTTTAGTCAAAAAGGTTATTCGTCACCTCCACATCAAGTCGGCCTTGTCCCCATGAAGTCAGCCTACATTAGGGCAATTCGACCCAACAAAAAGGCTATATATAGAGAGGCAGCTCAACCTATTTGGAACACTCACTCAACAAGTTCGATCTATAAGAAAGAGAAGCGGAAAAGGAGAGCGAAGTAGCTGGAGAAGGATATAAGAAGTTGGAAGACCTAAATCAAGTTTTTCGACAACCTTTTTCTCACACGTGTGAGGTTAACGGGTCGAACCTGGGACCGAAATTCTATATCTACTACAGGTCCGAAGTTCTGAAGTTGGAGGCCGAAAATCTATAGCTGGGGGGGCGAAATTCTAGATTGAAGTTGCTACTAGAAAGTTCTCACTTGGAGACTTTGACTGGGATCATCTACTGGAAGGAAGGGTTGACTTGCTGATTGGAGAGGTCTTTGTCTAGGTCTATAAGGTCTTGGATTGTCTCATCTTGATTTGAATCTACTAGTGGAAGAGTTGGACTAGGTTTTCCCCTTGGAAGGGTTTTGCCCTGGCTGAGTGCCCACATCTTGTGTCCCTTGTTGTGATCTTCTTTGTTTGGCAATTGTCTTAATGAATGGAACATAATAAATTGAAAGAAGGACTAATAAGAAGAAAATAGCAATCACAAGAAAATTTCAAAGTCTAAGAGAAATCTCCTAAGGAACCTAATCTATGTAATGCCCTAGATTTCTCAACATGGTATCAGAGCATGGTTTGTTAGTGTAAGGGCAGGAAAAAGGTCATCAAAGGTTACAAGGCATAAAAATTTGTGTTTGGAGGACCGAAAGGTTAATTAAGGAGCCCATGGAAAGTTGAGCTATCTGGAGAAGAGAGAAGGTGTAAGGCTTCTCTAAAAGGTCTGATATCATCATTTAAGAGTTAGTTTTGCGCTACAAATATTTGTGAATATATCATCATCAGTCCTCAAAGGAGAGAGTTGGTTGTATATCTTACAAGTTCATTTTGGTATCCACAATCACTGTGGAAGGGAGTTGATCTCCTTCTAAATTTTGAGCATATATTGGAAGCCCTAAAACTGGCTACCATCACTTTCAAAAAGGAGCCGAAAATCTGAGCAAAGTTGATTGATATATCACTCTCCTTCACGTCATCATTTTGGAACAAGCAATTCGTTGGTATTACAGTGATATGTTGGGTGGTAAAAGATCCTCTGTTCAGAATATATAAATACAAAGTTTGAACCTCAACAATGATATAGAAAGTTGACCTTGGAAGCCGAATATGTATCTGGATGAGTATGACAAGAAACCAACCTCGGCAATTGTCATAACAGCTACTCTTAAAAGATCTTTTCTCTTATAAAGACTGTCATATGTATATTCAAAGTCAAAATCCTAAAAGAGGCAGATCCTGGTAACCGAAAAGAACAATCATCCTGGGCACATCTAAAATATGGACAAATCTGACAGCCTCCTTAACTACAAGATTGAAACAAGGGCATTCAACGCTTCAGGAACCAACTTGAAGAAATCAAGCAAGTATTGTTATTGTTATTGTTCCTTATCTAACAAATGTGTATGCAACAAGTCCAATGGATCATCAAATTAAAGGTATGTAACCCTGAGGTACTTATATTTATTTTGTTCAATTACTTATAATGTTCTAGGACTTGAAAGATTTCAATGTCTCTAATATTGCAAAACCCTAGATGGTTCATATAGAAATCCTTGTTTATAGTTAGTCTAGGGTAAAGATTGAAATCCCTGATAAGAATTAAATTTAAAATCAAGTTTTGAATATGAAATCCCGAACCTGTAATCATGCTCTTAAAAATGATTGCCAATGATTGTTCGTACTATTTCACAAAACTAAGTTTGCAAGAAGAAATAAGGAATCTTTAGAGAAAGGTTTACAAGGAGCTTTGCTACTAAGGGAATCTTTCAAACTAAATCCTACAAGGTTTGAAAAATCACAAGGTATGTATAATTATTTGTAGCTAGATCTTTTCATATCAAAAGGTATGGTTATTTTGATCACTAACCTTTTTCATGTTTAGGTCCTCTGAATCATAAGGATTCTTGTTTGGGTGGTTAATCATTAGATTGAATCCACCCTTAATCTATCACTTATTATTTGATCGTTCTTGTGAAACTCTAACCCTTAGGGTTCACTGTAAAGCCCTAGCCTCTTGTTGCTAAGGGTATATCAATGTTAATAATGAAACCCTAGTTTACTTAGGGATTGTTGATGAAGTCTACAAATCCTACTTTTTTGAAGTTTAGGGTTTTGATAAAAACCCTAGTCCTTTAGGGTTTACTATTAATGTCTAAATGAAATCTAGATCTTTAGGGTTTAGTAAATTAGGGTTTATAAACAAAGCCCTTGTAATAGTTATAATAAGATCCTATGAATGAAACCCTAAGTGTATATTCATCTGTTTGATCGAAACCCTAGTCTGGTCAAAATTGTTGTATATATACCTTTGATGTATTGATGTTTGTGTCTTGGGTTTACCTAGTAGGTATGAATATTGAATGCTAGTGCATCCTAGATATGTAGATGCGAGTTTGCTAATTTAATTGATGATACTCATGTTTTAATTTGTGAAATCTAGGGTTTGTTACAAAACCCTAGTAGAGATTGATATTCTAGGATATGATAATATTGTTTGTGATTTAGTTTTGATGATAAAATCTAGGGTTTGCAACAAACCCTAGTAGAGTCTAACATGTAATTCTAAAAGTATATTGTTGAAACCTTAGATGTATAGTAGGATTGTTATTTGATTGAATTGTTGATATCTAAGGCTTTGTGTCTCTAAGATCGAGTCTAGGGTTTATGACAAAACCCTAGTAAGAAGTTGAAGTCTAGAATATAAAAGATATGACCCTTGTTGATTATGAACCTAACTTGGTTTAGGTATTTGATGTCTAAAGCATGAATAATTTGATGCTTCCATTGTATTGACATGATTTGTGATAGTTAACTTCATGCTTGGATTTGTATTTGGTTGTACTTGCTATTAAGGTTTTGCATGTACGTGATCTTCAATTGAAGATGTTCAAAATGAAGGAAGTTATAAGAATGATGAAGATCAAGATAACCTTGATGCCATGAATGAAGCCTGTTTCTCTGATGTTATGAAGTTGTTGATCTCCTTAAGTTGAGAGGGAGTCTGGATAGAAGAAAGGGTATATCTCCCCAATTGAGACGGAGGGCATATTTTGACAATGAATATTTTGAAGAAAGAATGAAACTGAAGTACTACAGATAAATGTTTGTGATTTATGAAGTTGTTGATCTCCTTAAGTTGAGAGGGAGTCTGGATAGAAGAAAGGGTATATCTCCCCAATTAAGACAGAGGGCATATTTTGACAATGAATATTTTGAAGAAAGAATGAAACTGAAGTACTACAGATAAATGTTCGTGATTTATGAAGATGTAAACAAAAGACTTGAGAAGTACTAAGGTTGTATTTGGTGCTCTTGAAAAAATGAAAGAAGAAAGCTTCCAACAAGTTGTATTTGGATGACTTGATGATGATATAAGTAGCATCAAAATGATTAAAGATCCCGAAGGTTTGCGTTTACTTGTATTTATATTTGAAGGCTTATTACTGATTGGGGTTGTGATTGTGCAGGATCTCTCCATAAAAGGTTGAACGTTTGAAGCATGCTTGGATTGGTGGATATATCTAATTTAGTTGATTAGGAGAGATGAAGCATCTTATGGCAAGATGCTTGGGAGGACATCTAGTCGGCCTATGTGTTGATGTCTAGATCCCGAAGTAGGGAGGGTGGCATTGGTCATGGAGCTCTGACCTTGGATATGCACCTAGATCCCTGGGTTGGTGATAGAGCTTAAAAGCCTGATGATACCTACAGTGGCTAAAGCTTGACTTCACCTTAGTCCCACCCGATTAGAGTTCCTTGGTCAGGTATCTAATCTATAGCACTGCGTGTGCTAGAACTCTTCGTAGTTCATATCATTTTGAGATCTTCCATGTACTTTTATGCGTATGTAATTATGAATATCTCCCTAGTTAAGAGGGAGTGTTGAAGAATGTAACTAGTGTCGGTCTTCATAATTGTATTTGTCAAAAGAAATTTCATTATTAAAGAATATGACTTATTAAAGCATGGGTTTCATGCTTGGGTCATTGGTTTCTAGGTCAAAGCCTCCATTGAAGGCTTCTAGGTTTTGTATTGAGTCAATAGAGTCATTGGCATTTGTATTAGACCCTTCTTGGGCTTTTGTATCATTAAAAAGAATTATTTTTGAGTCAAAAAGGTTATTTGTCACCTCCATATCAAGTCGGCCCTGTCCCCATGAATTCGACCTACATTAGGGCAATTTGACCCAACAGAAAGGCTATATATAGAGAGTCAGCTCGACCTATTCGAACACTCACTCAACAAGTTCAATCTACAAGAAAGAGAAGCAGAAAAGTAGAGCGAAGTAGCTAAAGAAGGATAGAAGAAGTTGGAAGACTTAAATCAAGTTTTTGGACAACCTTTCTCTCACACGTGCGAAGTTACTAGCCTGTAGCTAGGGCCGAAATTCTGTATCTACTGCAAGTCCCGAGTTCTGACGCTGGGGGCCAAAAATCTATAGTTGGGGGGCCAAAATTTTGTATCTACTGCAAGTCCCAAGTTCTGAAGCTCGGGGCTGAAAATCTATAGTTGGGGGGCTGAAATTTTGGATTGAAGCTGCTACTGGGAAGCTGCCACTTGGAGACTTTGGCTGGAATCATCTACTGGAAGGAAGGGTTGACTTGGTGATTGGAGGAGATCTTTGTCTAGGTCTATAAGGTCTTGGATGTCTCATCTTGATTTAAATCTACTAGTGGAAGCGTTGGACTAGGTTTTCCCCTTGGAGGGGTTTTGCCCTAGCTGAGTGCCTACATCTTATGTCCCTTGTTGCGATCTTCTTTGTTTGGCAGTGGCCTTGATGAATGGAACATAATAAACTGAAAGAAGAACTGATAAGAAGAAAATAGCAATCACAAGAAAATGTCAAAGTGTTAAATTGGCAACTAGGGCCAAACTCCATGTGGGTCAGCTTATTTATGTCAGCTGATATTTTTATTGGATCCCTCTCGTCGAGAGGTGTAGGATTGATCCAAAGATCAATCC